>VDFB02351492.1:0-223950 GCA_007258455.2 Sequoia sempervirens
TCTCTGGGCAGCATTTTGGTTCTGTCTTCCACTACCGCTGCCACTTGACTGTCAGGTATAACCCATTAGCTCAAAAATCTAACATGCTACAAACAATGGCAAAGTGCATAAAGATTCTGAAAAGACACGTTCCTACATTAAACAAGGTAAAAATTTTAAAACTACCTTAAAATTTAGAAAAAATAAAGAGAATGTGAGAGACATACACTATGGCACCTCCTCCAGACATGCTGCCATAAGTTCTGTAGCTCGTTCTTCCGAACAGGTTTAACCAGAAAGTCCACAGCACCCTTAGTCAAACATTTGAAAACTATACTCATAGAATCAAGGGATGACATCACTGCATGCAACAAGGAAAAAGAAAATAAATATAGACACCTTTTGCTGGAGAGTCATGCTACAGAATCACAGATAATTAAAAACAAAAAAGTTAACATAAGACAAAGCATTTAAGCGAATGTGTCTTACTTATCACAGGAATGTGTTTCAAGGTCTCATGACTCATGATCTTATAAAGAAGGTTAATCCCAGAGAGCGATGTCAAAGCCACCTCTGTTAAGACAAGGTCAAAACAATTGCTTGGATCTTCCAAAAGCCCCCACGCTAGCAGCCCATCTCCAACTGCAGTTACTGTTGTTTTGTCACAAGCAATGGTGTCTCATATCATATAACTAGTACAAAGTTCCAATACTTTACATTTTCACAACAACTGAAAAGGTCAGAGTACCATAAAGCCTGCAGATGACCACAACTGGCCTCCAGAGACTGCTCTAGGGCACCTTGCCACTGTCCAAGGAAAACTTTAAGGAATAGAATTATTTACAAGAATAGAATGGTAATATTTGAGGGTAAATGTGGAATTGATTTACTAGCAAAGATTTTGTTTGCATGTTATATTTACTGAGCTAATCTATTTTTTAAATTCATTTTCAAAACTTATAGGGAAATTTTGAACAAAATCAATTTTTAGGATGGGATTCATGGGGGGCACCTGGGTCATATTAGTGGTAAGCACTCACCTTTACAACAAGATAACAACCAGAGTGACTGTATGAAACTATGTTCATTTATTACAGAATCTGTTGAAGTCTAAAGATAAAAGTCAATTATAAATAATCTATTTTTTCCTCAAATTTTTGGTTTCTTGAACTAATTAGAATCCCACTCCAAGAATTTTATCTGTCCACCTGGTAAAAGCTTGTTCTATAAGGAAAAAAGTAGAACTCTCCAACTTTGGCCAGCAGGTAATGGCCCTTACAACAACGATGCCTCTGCTAGATGTCTCCAAGGTGTCAATTCAGCTTAAGAATATGCAATACAAATATAGAACAGAATGACTCAAAAAATCGAAGTTCAAAGCACAGCAAACAAATCCTTTGCTAAATACTTCAAAGGGTGTCATCAATTTACTAAAAGTTTAATTCAAATGTGACACAAATACAGAATTAAAATACCAAAAAGAAAAAATGGCCCTAAGATAAGAAAAACAAAGCATATAAAACATCAATATGGCATTGAAATTGGACAGGCTTAAGTAGTAAATCATTGACATTTTCACAGCGAAGCCCTGTGTTCAACTCCCCAACATGTTAATTGTTGATATGAGCAAATATTATTGCATCCAAATCTAGGAGCAGCATAATGGATGAGACAGGGACAAATGCTGGTCCCTGGTAACTTTGACAGAAAAAAAACCCACTTTGTTATGTCATTTAGATGGCAAGAGAAAGAAACAAGACTGATATTTTCCTTAAAGCTTCCGACAAGAATCATGTCTACATGAATTAGAGTTCAAGACTAAAGCTATTGCAACAAGAGACAATTTGATCCTACCCCTTTAAAGGCCAGAACTCCAAAACTTAATAAGCCAAATTTCAAAAAGCAATTGGCAAATATTTTAGGAACAACATAAACACCGAAATCATTCAATATTGTCAAAAAATAAAATAAAGTACAGGGTGAGAAGATTCAATACTAACTAATGGAAAACTCAAGACTCCTTCAAAAATGTCAATAAAATATAGAATGGAGTGAGTGTGATGCAGGGGAAATTTTAAGTAGTAGCACTCTTTTAGAATTTTTGAAATATTTGCACCTCTCTTTCAATTTTGACTCCTCACTTTCTCTGTTTTAGTTATAATCATAGTTGCCGGGAGGTACATCTGAGGAGGCGGAGGCAGCATCTCGAAGCACACTGCAAAGAGCGCCAATTCGAGTTGGAAACTTCTGAAGTCTCCGCCGTCACCCGTCTCCGCATCCAAAAAATCACATCTCCCGCGAAGTCTCTGAAGTCTCCTGTAGAGTCCCACACGTTTTAAAGGTAAAACTATGTTAAAAATACATCAAACACAGATTTTAAAGTTTTAGCCGTCATTTAGCACGCCACTGAGGAGCTTGTAGAGGCCGACGACAGAGAAAAGAGAGGAATCGAAGTCTAACGAATACACAGTAAGTGGTTTTTTCATTTTCGTTTTTGAATCTTTCAACTTTCATTTTATTAATTTATTCAGTATTTTCGTCATTTGGTATACCGTATTTTGATTTTCATTTATTTGCAATGTTGACATTGTTGTATTTAGAATATCACCCGTAATCTCCACAAGGGCATTGCCCCTGTTTAAAATCGTGGCTGTATGCCACGATTTTAAACAGGGGCAATGCCCTTGTATAGATTACTGGTGAAATAAAATATTAAAATGGCATGCATGATGAGTTGCTTGCCATGATTTTAAACAGGGGCAATGCCCTTGTGGAGATTACTGGTGAATAAAATATTAAAATGGCATGCATGATGAGTTGATGACTGCCCTGTAGATAAAACAAATAAGTGAATTTAAAGCATGTACCATGGTCCATTTTAATTTTTAATTTCTAAATTTTTATGGCCTTCCTGATTTTGGATTCATTTTGAGTGTGCTACTGCTCATGATGTGTGCATTGTGCAATCTAAATCATGGTTCATTTAAATAATTTCCTCAAAGACATGTCTTTTTCTGTTTCTTTTTTGATTTTTCATAACTTTAGCTACAGGCTACAGCCATTTCAATTTTTTATTTTTTTTCTGTTTCCTTTTTCATAACTTTAGCTACAGTCATTTGATTTCTAATCATAATGTTTTTTTGTTTTTCTTTTTGTGTAGAATCTGAATCATTGAATCAAGATGTCGAGTGGGGGAAACAAACAAGGCTTGTATCCGTTGTGGAAGTATGTTGATCGTGTTAAGGGGCCGAAGGGTTCAGGTGGAACAGCCACGATCTCATGCAAATTATGCCCAATGTCATGGCAAGGTACTTACACGAGGGTGAGGGCTCATTTTCTTCACCTACCTGGAAAAGGTGTTGATCCTTGTATAAATGAGGTGGAACGATATGAGGCTGTGAGGGATGAAGAAAGGGCTAATGGTAAAGTTTCTAATATGAGCTCTCACGCTTCAACAAACACTGCTGCAAATCAAAATCAGAATATCAATAGAGAGGCAGAGGTGGATGTGTCTTCAAGAGATGTAGCAGCAGAAAGTTCTCACAAGAGGCCACACATTGGTAGCTCAAACCCCATTGGCAGATTATTTGATGTGCAAGGTCGAGAAGCGGTTGATGCAGCAATTGCACGCTTCTTTTATGCCAATGGAATACCATTTAATGTTGCTCGATCACCTTTCTATACAGAGATGGTCCAAGCAATCAACAATGCACCAGCTGGATATAGACCACCTATGTATGAAAAGCTTCGCACTACTCTAATTGATAAAGAAAAAATTCGATTAGAGCAACAAACTGCACCATTGAAAAGAGTGTGGGTTTCAGAAGGATGCAGCATTGTGATGGATGGGTGGACGGATACTAGAAACCGTCCACTACTTAATATCATGGTAACATGCAGCAAAGGGCCTTATTTTTTGAAGGCATTGGATTGTTCGGGGCATGAAAAAAATGCAGAGTATCTTTATAACCAGCTATGTGACGGCATTGAGGAGGTAGGGGCATCAAATGTAGTCCAAATTGTTACAGATGCTGCCCCTGTTTGTAAAGCAGCAGGCATGTTGGTGCAAAAGAAATATAAGCATATATTTTGGACACCATGTTGTGTGCATTCGTTGAATAATGCACTCAAAGATATTGGCAAGTTTGAGTGGGTTTCAGCTCTCATAGAAAAGGGCAGAAAAATTCAAATGTTTATATGCAACCATCACCAAACACAAGCTATTTATCGAAAATTTGCCAAGGTGGAGCTTCTCAAACCAGCTGATACAAGGTTTGCTTCTTATTTTATTCTTCTTCACCGTCTTTGTGAAGTGAAAGGTGCTTTGTGTTCCACGGTTGTTAGTGATGCATGGGCAGCTTGGAGGCAATCTACATCAAATGATGCAGTTGAGGTGAGAGGTATGATCCTTGATGACCGTTTTTGGGCTGATGTTAAATTTGTTGTGGACTTTATTCAGCCCATATGTGAGGTGATCAAATTTGCAGATTCAGACAAGCCATGTTTGGGGGAAATTTATGAAGAAATAGATTCCATGTGCGAAAGAATTAAGCAAATAACAGATGCAAAAGATCCTTCACTATATCCTTTGATAGAAGGTAAGTTACATGGAAGATGGAACAAACTTAACACACCTCTTCATTGTGCTGCCTATGCCTTAAATCCTAAATGGCATAATATAGAAGAGACCAATAAGAGGGCTCCATATGAGGATAGAGAGGTAATGAAGGGGTTTTGGGCTGCAATAAAAAAGATATATGGCCGAGGTGAGGAAGCATCAATTATAAGGAGTCAATGGAATAAGTTTTCACGTGGGCATGGTGACTTTTCTTCTGTGGAAGCTTTATATGATATGCGAGCAAAGAAAGACCCTATAGAGTGGTGGTGGAACCATGGAGGTGAAACACCTGAATTGCAATCATTTGCAATAAGATTACTCTCACAAGTAGCTAGCTCTTCATCTTGTGAGAGAAATTGGAGTACTTATGGTTTTATTCATTCACTAAAGAGGAACCGATTGGGGTCAAAGAAAGCAGAGAACCTGGTGTACATTCATAGCTCACTTCGCCTTCTCTCTCGTGTAGATCCTGCATACAATGAGGGTCCTTCAGCAAAATGGGACCAAATTTCACCTGATGAAGATGTTGCAGCCATAGTGGATGAAGTGGTTGAACCAGATGGCCTTATTGATTTACCCCCAGTTCTACTACCAGCAGAGGAACCTGAGTTAGAGAGTGATGAGTATTTGGAGAGCATCATAGCTGAGGACCTTGACATGGATGATATTGATGTGGTGTAGATGATATGAGATTCAGATATCAGATAGATTTCTGATTTTTGTTTTTTGTTTGCATATCAGCCAATCGAACTATCAATATTTTTGAATTTCAATATGTAATCGAATATGTAATGTCAAATGTCAAATGTGAACTTAGAAGTTGGAACTATGATTATGTAAACTTTACTACTGCTATTGTTTTGAAAGTTCAATGTCATTATATTTTCAGATTTTCTATATATTATTAATTTTTATATTAAAAAAAAAATGGCGTCTCCAAGTACCCCCGTCTCCTATTTTCAAAAAAATGTCGTACCAGTACCAGTACCAGTCTCCCGTACCAATACCAGTACCAGTCTCGCGGCAACTATGGTTATAATCTATAAATACTTTTCCAATTTTCTCAAGGTTTTTTTTATTTGTAAATTTTTATACATAAAGTTAACAAATTCTAAAAGGAAAAAAATATTATATGCAGAAATGGCAAATAGTTTTAAAGACAATTTGGCAAAAAGCGCCAATAGGTGAATGATAGGTGCTACAATAATCCCTTGGAATGAAGGAAACTAGTAAGAGCATCACAGATTTTAATCCATCTTGTTGCAATTAGGCCACATATAACTTGTACTTCAATGCAGATGTGCAAAGTTTGTGGTGTGGCAATTACAAGGAAAATCTGGCCGTAAATAATGTTCAATTCCAATTAGTCTGCCATAACTCGAGCAATAATATGCAAAATAATGTTGTATAAATTATAACATACAATTAATCCTATTCAATTTTATGTCAGGTAAAGCCACCAGCCCACCATAACTCTAATTACAATATGTGAAGTTGTGATGTAGGATTAATAAGGTATAATCACAATATGGCGGCATGTAACTCATAGTCCCAGTAATGTTGCCATACTTCCAGTGTGGCAGCCACCATATGCAAGGTCGTGGTGCAATGGTTTTATACTTCAAATGACCCTAAACAACATCAATGTCTAGTAAGGTTTACTCTAACCAACATCCATGTCCAACAAGGCTGCCATAACTCTGACAGCCATATGACAGTTGAAGTGTAACAATTAAAAGGTACAAAAAGTTGACAAATTCTAAAAGAAAAGAAATATTATTTTGCAGAAATAGCAAATATTTTTCAAGAAAAGTTGGCGTAATAGTCTGTAGGTGACTAAATCTATCTCATGGAATGGAGACCATTGGTAAGAACATAACTTAGCTTTAAATCCCTCTAACTCCAATAAAGACCATCTACATCTCATAGTTGCAATATAGATGTTGCAAGAATGTGGCAGAACAATTTAAAGGTACAAAAAGTTGATGAAGTCTACAAGAAGAGAATCATAATTTTATAGAAATGTCGATTATTTTTTGAGAAATTTGGTAAAAATAGTCAATAAGTGAATTATGCAGCAAAATTATCCTGCAAAATGGGTACTGGTAATACCATGACCTAGGTTTCAACCCTCATGTCATAATGAGGCCACCCATAACTCATAATTGTAACAATTATATATATATATATATATGATCTAAATTCCATTTAGGATGAAATTACTCCAACGACCATATGTGAGATTGCGGTGTAACAATTATACCTTACAATTGAACCTTAGCAACATTTATATCTAATAAGCCAGCATAACTCTAGTGACCCATGTGACGTTCTAGTGTAATGATTATGAGGTACAATCTCAATAAGGCCAATTATAACTCATAATCTCAATGCAGTTGTGGCAACCTTTTGGTGAGACAATTATAAGTTACATCTGATGCTAACTAATGTTTAAGTCCAATAATACTACCATAACTCCAATGACTGTGCAAAGTTATGGATTAACTAGTGTTCAATGAGGATGCATCCCCCACCCCGGCAAAAAAAATCCCCACATTTCTAGGATGGGAATGTCTCTAGACTCTAGGAGGTCATCCCCCCGCCATCCCACCATTGCCACCTAAGTTTTGGAGATGTTTCTAGGGCGTCCCTTGTATAGGGGACATTTTCAAGACGCCCCCTTTTTTGGAAGATATTTGGGGGACTTCAGGATGTCCCTGAGATGTCCAAGGGATTCCCAAGAATCTCTTGAATGCCCTAGAGATGCCCAAGCCTCCCCCATGGCGAAAAGCTGCAAAACATAAAACAAAATTAAAATCAAAAAGTTTTTTTGAAATGTGTGTCAGGGGCCCTCACACCCAAACCCTAAACACTCATGAAAATTTACAAATAGGCATCTAGGCCTCATTCCAACTCACACCAAAGTTTTAACAACAAAGTTGAAAGTTGCAACAGCAATCTGTGAGAGTGAAAAAAACTGAAGTGAAGGCCCATTAGAATTGAGGAATAGTGAGAGGAAGAGTGAGAGGAATATTGACGAAGCATTATTCAAAACTCAAGGTAGGCTTCCTTCATGACTTTTTTTCATTGTTCAATATAGTAAGTAATTAGTCTTTACTAATTTTAGTTGACAAATTTAGTAATTAACTTAGAGGTTTACAATTTACATTGTTGCAAATTTCAATTTAAATTGATTATTTAAGTTTTACAAATGAATAATGATCAAATTTTAAAAAATGATAATTTTTTTATTTTATAACAGCAATTTTTTTATCTATTAGATGTTCAATTTTTTGTCAAATTAGGATTTTTAATTTTGTGTATCCTCTACTTCTGCACTTCATGCAACCTACAATAAGAAAAACAAAAGTGAAATCATTGTTTAACAACAAAGGTTAAGAACAAGGATTCCTATTTGTGTATCCTCTACTCTGAGCTTCATGTGACTTGAAGTAAGAAAAACAAAAAGAAAACCCTTGCATTTTGCATGATTTTAATTTTAATTTTTAGATTATAAACTTATAAATTTTATATTGTTTATTGTGGTGCCACTATGAGTTCTCACAACATGAATGAAGATAAGGTTAAGCCTCAAGTGGTTGAAGAAATTGAAACTGAATCCGATTATGCACTTAATGAAAGTACATAAGCATATAGGGGTGAAGCCAATAGTTCCATTGGAAGTGAAAATGTTAGTTGCCCTTCCAAAATGCTACAAAATATGCTAAGGATCTCTTTGATCCTAAGTCCCATTTAAAACAATTTGCAACTAAGTTACAAACAAAGCCTAGGCCATCTATGGACACTAGGTTGTGTAAGTGCCACTTTTGTTAGCTTGATTTTCAGGGGCAGCATTACTACAATTAATGCCCACCTCCTTCACACCCAAGGCAAAGGTGTAGAAGTATGTAAAAAGTTGACACGAAACCTCAAATATAGGGCTAAGATAACTAAATTATGGGGTGGTAGTGAAGAAAATGCACCTACATCTACTTCTTTGCCACTAAGGGGAGGGGTCATCAAAGTTCTACTTCTGCTACTTTGGAAAGGCCACATGCACATATTCCAATTTCTTCTAGTTCAAGGGCAGCAAAGTCTATGGTGAAATGTGACTAGTGATTCTCCAAACCTGCTAGCAAATTTATATAATGTGCAATTGAAGGATGAGGCAGATGATGCCATTGGAAAATTCTTCTTTGCCATTCACATTTCATTTCATGTGGCTTGCTCTCCTTATTATAAAGAGATTGTGGCAAAGATAATAAGGGTAGGACCATCATGTCTGCCACCAAGGAAGACTAAATTGAGGACAACAATCTTAGATAAGAAATATTCCAAGATTAATATTTTAATGGAGAAAATGAAGGAATCATGGACCACAAGTGGATGCAACATAGTCATGGATGGGTGGACAAACATTAGGCATTGTCCCCTCATCAATATCATGGTTACATGTATAGAAAGCCCTTATTTCCTTAGGGTTGTTGATTGTTCAAGGCATTGCAAGGATGTTGATATTCAATTTCAAATCCTTAAAGAGGCTATAAAGGAGGTTGGGCCACAAAATGTGGTGCAAGTAGTGACAAATGCGGCCCATGTGTGCAAAGTTGCTAGGAAGTTAATTGAGGCAGCCTAGAGACATATTTGGTGAACTCCTTGTTGTGTGCATGCCATGAATAATGCACTCAAGGACATGAGCAAAATTGGTTGGATCAAAACAATTATTAGTGATGCTAGAGATGTGCATCATAGATGGACTCTCTGACTTCGCCCTTCCGACCACGAGAGCCGAGGCTGAGAGAGTCCCTGAGGGGGACTCCTCTCGATTTCTACTGAGGTGGCGGAGTTAGGAGTCCCCTCGACTCTCACTCTGCCGAGAGTCAGAAAATGGGTTAAAACCCATGTTTTTTTTTGCTTTTTTGTTCATTTTTTGACTCACTTGTGAAAACCAGGTCTGCAAATTGCTTTGGGGTTGATAGAAGAAAGGAGATCGAACTAAAAAGGTCAAAATAGAGCAAGGTAAGTGATCTAACAATTCTTTTTGTTTGTTTTCTTCAATTTTTTTGCATTCAAAATAAAAAAATCAAGAAAAACAAGGGGAAATGCTGCCAATTTTTTTTCTATTTTCCTTAATAGTCTAATTCTTATTGTTTCTATTTTCTAGCTTGGTTTTGCATTTTTTTTCTTTTGCAAATGTTTGAAACTTTGAAATTTTGAATCACATTTATTTGCTGATTTTTTAGCAAACCCTAGCTGATTTTTTTTTCCATTTTGAACTTGAAACAGCAATGTCTTCTTCAAATCCAAAGGGACTAAAAAAAGACCCTGCATGGAAGTATGGAATTCCAGGAAATAAAAAAGGTGAATTGACATGTCATGAATGCAACAAATGGATGACAGGAGGAATAAACAGATTAAAATACCACCTTGCTAGAATACCTGGGCAAAATGTGGAGGGATGCAAGAATACTACTCCTGAGATTATTAGAGAGATGAAGGCCCTTCTTGCTGAATATGAGCTTAAAAAAGAGGAAAGACAAAAAACAAAGGATGCCCTAACAGCAGTGATGAGTGGATCTCAATCCCAATCTACACCCTCTATGCCCCATGGTGTTGCAAGTCCAAGCTTCCGTGCTCCACATTCATCTTTTGGTGAGAGTCCTGATGGTTCCTTTTCTACTGCTAGTGCTAGTCAGGGTCTTTCGTCAGGACCAAATTTTTTTATTCCACGTAATGTTCCAGGAGCACAACCTTCACTTGAAGGTACTGGTTGGAATAAAGAAAAGCATCAAGAAGCTAGGATGGCTGCTGCAAACTTTTGGTACTACAATAATCTACCTTTCAATGTTGCAAACAGCCCATATTGGGAAGGTTTGGTGAATGCCCTTACAGTTGCAGGAAAGGGGTTTAAGACCCCATCATCTAAAGATTTGAGTGGGCCATTGCTAGAGGAAGCCGTAAAGAATACACGGCTTGTGGTTGATGAGCAAAAAAATTTTGGCGAAGAAAAGGTTGCAGCATTTTATCTGATGGGTGGACAGATGGACGAAATAGAACTCTCCTTAACTTTTTAGTGGCCTCTAATGGTGGATTGGTGTTTCTAAAATCAATAGATGCCTCCCATGAAGTTAAAAATGCTGAGACTTTATGCAATCTATTAGATGGGGTGGTCCAGGAGGTTGGAGTTGATAATGTTGTCCAAATCATCACGGACAACGCAGCTGCATATGTAGCTGCAGGTAGACTACTTATGGAGAGGTATCCCACAATTGCATGGTCTCCATGTGCTGCACATTGCTTAGACCTATTGCTAGAGGACATTGGGAAGATTTCATGGGTCAAAAGTGTGGTTGAAGATGCAAAAAGTGTTACAAAATTTATCTACAACCATACTTGGGTGCTTTCTTTGATGAGGAAATTTACAAATGGCAAGGACCTTGTGCGACCTGGAGTGACACGATTTGCTAGCCACTTCCTCACATTGCAAAGCATTCTTGGTGCCATTGGTCATCTCAAACAAATGTTCGTGTCCGATGCTTGGAAGGAGTCCTCATTTTCCAATAGACCTGAAGGGGAGAGGATTGTTGCCATAGTTTTTGATGAGACATTCATCAAAAATGGAGAGGAGTTGATGGGGGTAAGTAGCAATCACACAAAAATAAATTATACATGATAATCTATTTGCTGTTTTTATTTTTTGAGGGGTTAATTTTGTTATGATTTAACATTTGTTTTCATTTTTTTAGGTGACAGAACCTTTGGTGAGGGTTCTTTGTATGGTGGATGGAGATGGCATGCCAATGGGTTTCATCTATGAGGCCATGGATAGGGCCAAAGAGGCCATATCACGTTACTATGGCGGAAACAAAAGGAAATATGAAATCATATGGCGCATCATTGATCGGAGATGGACACACCAACTCCACCAGCCGATTCATGCCTTTGCCTACTTCTTGAATCCGAAGTTCTACTTCTCGGACACATTTAAGGCGGATGAGGAGGTCATGGAAGGTCTTGTCATATGCATTGATAGGATGGTGCCTGATCGTGAGCTGAGAGATAAAGTGCTTGATGAGTTGGAGGTGAGATTTGTTACATCTTATTTATGAATTTGCAATGTTGAGCCTTGACTATCTATGAATTTTCTATATTTGATTTACTTTTTCTTTTATCTATTCAAGGTCTACAAGGGTGCAGAGGGGAGACTCTTTTCCTCCCAGCAAGCAATTGAAAGGAGAGGAAAACAACAACCAGGTAAAAAATGAAATTAGAAACTTGATTCTTACATATAGATTGTTTACTTTATTCTTATTTCTTAATACTTATATTTTTTAAACATGTTTTTGTAGATCTATGGTGGGAGAACTATGGTGCTAGCACACCAAATCTTCAAAAGCTAGCCATACGTGTCTTGTCACAGCCATGCAGTGCTTCTGGGTGTGAACGGAATTGGAGTTTATTTGAGAACATTCACACAAAGAAGAGGAATAGGTTGACTCAGCAGCGCCTAAATGATTTAGTTTTTGTTCGGTACAACCTTCGCCTTCGAACTAGAAAGGTGGAGGGTGTTTCACACGAGTCCATCGACTTGGATGACATTGATCCATATGGTGAATGGACTATTGATGAACAAAATGATGAGGCTGATGTCTTCCTTACTGATGAGGATCTTGCTGAATTAGAGAGAGCAGCAGCAGAAGAAGAAGCAGCAAGATTGGATGCCATGGAGGATGATGAAGACACATTCGAATATCATGTTTCCCCTTCTCGATCTCCTAGTCCTCATTTGGATACTATAGCACGGGCACCTTCTAGTTCTAGGCCTCCAAAATTGAGTACCATTGGGAGGGGAAAAAGGAAGATGTAGATTACATGTGGTTGTTAATGTTTTCCTCTTTTTGACATGATTATATGTAAACATTTATAAACTTATGATGCTGTTATACATTGAAACTATGAGTATTTGATGACTATGAATGATGAAATTTCAATTATTGAGTGTTTGATGATCATATGACATGTGTAATCTTTGAATTATGAGTGTTTGATAATCAAATTAGGCTCTTATGTTCTCTAAATGCATTAATTTGTTCTTGTTTTTTTGTAAAACTATGGTTTTGCCAGTCCTAGCAGTCTTTTCAGGTCATAGAGTCGAGTCCGAGTCATATTTTTTTAAGCTGAGTTGTGAGTCGAGTTTTCCAACTATGGTGCAAATGTTTATCTGCAACCACCACACTTCACATGTACTCTTCAGAGCCTTCCCAAGAAGAATTCTTGAAACTTGTAGAGACGAAATATGCATCATATTTCATTCTCTTGGAGAGGATGCTTGAGTTGCAAGAGGCATTGCAACTAATGGTTATGATAGCATAATCGAATCAATGGCCTGAGTTTGAGACAAAGCAGGGGAAGAGGGTGAAGGATGTAATGAAGAGTGTTTTTTGGGGTGATGCAAAATATATTGACTCCATCATTACTCTAGTCTTCAAAGTGATTATATATGTGAATGCCAATGCACCTAGCCTTAGAGAGGTGTGTGAGTGCATTGATAATATGCTTGACCAAATGAAGGTTGTTGTGCAACAGAAAGACCTCACAGTGCAATTCTACAACGAACATATCCAACCAATCATTCATCACAGATGGAAGAAGCTCAACACTCCCTTGCACATGGTTGCCTATGCATTGAACTTAAAGTGGTATGTGCAAAGGCCTAACAAAATTACAACTATACAAGATACTGAGGTAAAGGTAAGGTTCATGAAGGCCATTCCAAAGATGTATGACTCTACAAAAGCCAACATCACTTGTACTAAGTGGACAAAATTTGTCACTCTTTGGGGATATTTTGAAGAGGCCAAGATAGATAGAGAGACTATGGCATAGGAGGACCAAAGTTTGAGGTGTATATGAATGGGCCTACTTCTTTGACAACCTCTCTAGTCATTTGTTTGCTATCCCAGGTTTCTAGTTCTTTTATTGCTAAGAGGGACTAGTCTACTTTTAGCTTCATCCACTCCATTAAGAGGAACAAGCTTACCTCTAAGAGGACAACGAAGTTTGTGGCTATACATAGAACCTTGCATCTCATTGACCACAACACACTTGTGTACAAGGAGAGTTGAGCATTTTGATAAGCCAACATAAGTTGATTAGGATGTTACGCAGCTACACAGATAAGGCCGGTTGATATTGGTTTGGAGGAGCTTGAGCATGAGGAAAAAACTTGTTATTTGAGCTACACAGAAAAAGTTTATATCTCTATTATTAGAGGTTGTGAGGTAGAAAACTTTTGAGACAGTTCGCAGCAGACAAAATTAGATGACAAAGCAGGAGAACTAGAACATCCAGGGGAGCAATTACGGATGAACATTTATTCAAGATCTTCAATTTACCGGATGCAGAGACTTTGGAGTACATTAAAATGGTGCTTGATGAGGATGGTATTGGCAGCTCTGTGTTTATGTGCATGTAGAATTATAGACTTGAAGATTTCCTCACAAAAAAGGAGTCTACGATAGGAGATTATGCTATCTAACGGTGGATTGTTCACACTCTGTTGTCACCTAAGAAGTTGTTCCATGTTGAAGCGAGCTCTAATGAGGTGCTGAAGGGTTTAGAGCGCATGCTGGAAGGCTTGAAGATGAAACTTGCAAAAATAACAGAAAGAATGGACGCAACAGACAACAGGATGTCTAATGTTGAAAAATTTTGTATAGAATTAGTATTGATTGTGGATAATCTTCGGGTGGTGATAAGAGATAGAAATCTGGAAATATCCAGTACATCTATGATTCCATCTGTTTTGAACTTTTAAGCGAAAGGGTGGTACATGTGGAGCAAAAGGAGTTTGTAGAACCTGGGGTCATGATAGTTGATAGGCTGGGTGCTGCTGCTGCTGCCCCGACACTTCTTTAATTTCTTGTTTTTTGTGACTAGTTATTTTTGCTGTAGTGTTTTGCATCCTCTCTTTCCAGTATAATATTTTAGGTTTTAAATGAGTTATAATATTTTGGGAGTGAGCCCCATAGAACTCACAGCTAAATTAGCCCCATAGAACCCACAGCTAAATTATCTTAAAAATATTAAAATAATAATGTCGAAGTCCAACAAAGCCGCCATAAGTCCAGCATATGGTGAAACAGCCCTGCTTAAGATTTAAGTATCTTCAAACTGTGGTCTATCCTTTCCTCAGACAGAGTTTAAGGCTGGCCATAAACTAAAACGTTATTTAAAAATATAGACAGAAGAAAGGATAACATAATAATATTACAATAATTAGATGAGATTTTAACTTAACAAAACAATAATAGTAGTTGCAAAGAAATACAGTATAAAATGGGATAACTTCAAATGGTGCATGGAACTTCCAAACTGAAAACCTGTGTTCAAATATATGTTACTTGTCTAAATGAATAAATATTAAATGTTTAATTGGGTAAACTATCACATCCAATCCTTAAATATACCTTAACATAAGCCACAGATAATTTGACAGGAAAATTACCCCTCAACAGTGGCATCCAGGCCGAAGAAGCAGCAAGGGAAACTTACTGATTTAAAAAAATAAAGAAATTAAGTGAAAACCTTGATAACTGCAATTACGCAGCAGAGCACTGACAACCTGGCGCGTGGAATCATCGGCCTCCGCCACAAGTATTCTCAGAGACCGCCGTGGAAGAAACTTCTCCCACATAACTATTCTTTCACCTTTCGCTTTCTCTTTGTCTTTGTCAGTGTACAACTCGGTCGTAAACGTTTCGAGTGCTGCTAACTCCGCCTTCCAATCCAGTCGAACTTCCATAGCTTCATTTCCAGCTCTCTCCATGGCATAATTCTTCAACTTTTAGCGCTGAAGAGCAAACCCTAAAACCATCAAACACTTTGTATGCCTGCTTCAGAATACAAATATCTCTGAAATATTATTTACCCCCGCTGTTTTACCTCGTTGCCTCGATTCCGGGTAGATAATTAAACAGATGAAAAAACAATAGTTTGCACTTACACGTCTCCCGCCGTGATATTTAGAGGAGTCGTCATCGAATCTCGCTCAGGACCATTGATGTGCAGCGAGGAATATTCGAAGGGGAAGTAGATCAAAAACAGGGTGGAGAGAAGTTTGATCGAGATCTCCGATATTTGCTGGGTATCGGTGGGCCTGCTCTCCACAAAAATATCTCTCTGACATTGTCCTTGCTTGCAGGCCCAACATTCGAAAACTCAATAGCTTCACACGTGTCGTTTCAAGATGAAGACGTTATCATCTTTCCACCACTTAGTGTAAGTAAGGTAGTTTCATTTGGTGCAAGTTATTTATAGATTAGGTTACCTATGAGGCATCTTGGACTATAAGAGAATTATGCTCCACTACTCAAATTTAATATTATTTTTTATTTAGGTTGTACAAATCATATATAAAAATATATATATATTTTAAAAAAGAAATATATATGGTATAATATATTTATTTATAATTTTAAATTAAAACATCTCTATATTATTGTAGGAGAAGTTTTAAACTGTATCATTTATATTTAATCTAAAAAAAATTAGGTTATACAAATCATATATAAAAAGAAAAGAAGTATATTAAAAAGAGAAATGTATATGATATAATATATTTATTTACAATTTTAAATTATAACATCTTTATTATTATAGGAGAAGTTTTAAAATGTATCATTTATACTCAATCTAAAATTTGCATGGGATTTCCTCTTCTACTAAAAAAATAGCAACAAACTTAGTTAAGGAGACACATGGATGGCTCTTTTATATTGATATAACAATTTTACCAAATTTCTCTACTTTATCTTATCATTTGGCCAATGTTAAAACTTTGTATAGTTATTTTAATGAAATTAAATACTTTAATAAGTTTAAATAAACTTTTCAATATTTATTCAAACAATCAATTATATGATAAGTAGGAGGTATTTTCCATTGTATGTCAAATTGTGATATTGCTATTAGGATTCAACCATGTAGTTTTACGAGTCAAACTCATTGACCCGCGTTTCATGAGTAGTGGTTCACAAGAACCCATCTCTCATGATAATGAATGGTCCACTTAGTACTTATTGCATCTAGGTGATGCTCACAGAGGTGAAGCACTAGACCTTCCCAAAAGGTCACCCATCCCAGTACTACTCCAGCTCAAGCACGCTTAACCACAAAGTTTCCCCCAAGGTTAAGCCCACTTAGCTTGCAACCCCATTTGCAAAACCTTCAGCAAGTGTTGTGCCTTATGAACCATTCATTATAGAGCCCCTTTAGCTCATCAATTGATAAGTAGGAGGTATTTTCCACAGTGTGTCAAATTGTGATATTGCTATTAGGATCCAACCGTGTAGTTTTATGAGTCAAACTCATTGACCCATGTTTCATGAGCAATGGTTCACAAGAACCCATCTCTCATGATGATGAATGGTCCTTTAACACTCATTGCATCTAGGCGTCTCACAAAGGAAGACACTCAACTCGAGGTCACCCATCCCAGTACTACTCCAGCTCAAGCAGGCTTAACCACAAGTTCCCCCCAAGGTTAAGCCCACTTAGCTTGCAACCCATTTGCAAAACCTTCAACAAGTGTTGTGCTCTATAATGAATGTTTTGCAAATGGGGTTGCAAGCTAAGTGGGCTTAACCTTGGGGGAAACTATGTGGTTAAGCCTGCTTGAGCTGGAGTAGTACTGGGATGGGTGACCTCCCGGGAAGGTCGAGTGCTTCACCTTTGTGAGCATCGCCTAGATGCAATGAGTGTTAAGTGGACCATTCATCATCATGAGAGATGGGTTATTGTGAACCATTGCTCATGAAACATGGGTCAATGAGTTTGACTCATAAAACTACACGGTTGGATCTTAATAGCAATATCACAATTTGACACGCTATGGAAAATACCTCCTACTTATCAATTGATGAGCTAAAGGGGCTCTATAATGAATGGTTCATAAGGCACAACACTTGCTAAAGGTTTTGCAAATGGGGTTGCAAGCTAAGTGGGCTTTACCTTGGAGGAAACTTTGTGGTTAAGCGCACTTGAGCTGGAGTAGTACTGGGATGGGTGACCTTTTGAGAAGGTCTAGTGCTTCACCTCTGTGAGCATCACCTAGATGCAATGAGTGCTAAGTGGACCATTCATTATCATGAGAGATGGGTTCTTGTGAACCACTATTCATGAAACGCGGGTCAATGAGTTTGACTCGTAAAACTACACGGTTGAATCCTGATAGCAATATCACAATCAATTATATGTTTACTTTTTCACTTTTGAAATATTTGAACTCATAGTAGTAGTGTTTAAATTTGCATACTCTTACCAATTCTCGTTTTGTTTTGTGCCTATTCTAAAACAATGTTATACTATAATTACATCTTAGCAAATTAAGTTGCAAACTTTTGTGATATTGGATTCATTCCCCTAGTCTTCACTTATTCCCACATACACTCATTCTTGTGCATCTACCCACATCTTATCCATATTTGTACATCTTCACATATTGTCCATATTAATTTCACCATCCATGATCAAATAATTATTTTATGCATAGATTTCATTGTTACATTATCCTAGGTTATTCATGCGGGTGCAAGATCAATCCTATCTACAAATCTAACCCATATTTTTTTGAACTTCAAATTCAAAATTAAATGATTGTCACCATTTTCACTAGCCATTATGAAGTAACTAAACACGTGTTTGCATGATTCATTTTATTTAAATTCATTCTATTGTATTCGTTTTATATCCTCTCACATCTTAAAATCATCTCTCATCGTAGAGCATTCAAGGAGCATTTAATATAGGAGTCTTCTGAATTAGTGCACTAAAATAATTATAATGTGTGCATTCATCTAAGGAGCAATTTCATGACTAATGTTTACTCTCTTCAATCATGTTGGCACAATCTTAAAGCCAACCCTTTCAATGGGTTGACCTAGAATAAATTATACTCAAGTAATCTAGCATCCCTCTAAAGGTATTCTTAGATATTGGACCAATCTTAAGAACAAATTAAAAATCAAGAATTTTTATGAATCAAAGAGCAAATTCACACAACCAACAAGATCATATATATGTGGTAGAGGACATATCTACAAATTTGAAAATCATCCACATGAGTGGATTTGACCCAAATAAAGACATAAAGCTAACATAAAGTATAAGGCAAAATAAAGATAGAGAGGTTTCATTTCTAGTCTTGAGACATCAATTCCAATACCATGTCAAATTTATTCTCCATCGAACCTAGAGCTGAGTTTCATTAACCTACTTCCCATTTGCTTTACTAAATTGGTATTTAATTCAAATTACATTGACCTTCTTCCCATTTGCTTTCTTAAATTCATATTTAATTCAAAATTATCACACTCAAGATTCTATTGATTAATCTAAGCTAATTTATACTTTGATTTTTGCATTTGTTTAGTTATATGATAAGCTCAAGGAAAGGTTATTTTCCTTTACACTAGTATCTTATTAAGTTTTAAACATTTATAATTTTGTTTATTTATTTATTGAGTTATCTCCATTGAAACAAATTTTTAGGTCTTATTATGTAATTAATTCCCATCTAATTCAATTCATTATTTCAAACGAGTGGTCAAATCAATTTATTTTTCTCTACTATTAAGTTTTAATATTTACTATGATCTTCCTTCGTATTCAATTTAGATTATAATTAATGGTGAATCTTTTCTTTGTGGGATGGCCACTCCATAATATTATATTTATTTATTCCATTTATGTGCCCTCAAATAATCCTCTCATCTAGATGAGATGCTCTTTGGTAGAACCTTCTCACCATTACAACTTTAATATATAATCATTGCTTCCACTTAAAATCCTTATTGCCAAATAAAAGGCCACATCAAAAACATAACAAGTGTGATGCAGGGACTAGTCTTTACCAGTGTAATATGTTTATTAATATAATTAATAACAATCAATTAAAAAATTAGTAATTAATTTGTTATGAAAGAAATAATAAGTGTATATTAGAAATCTTTAAACAATAAAAAAATGTTATTTTTTATGATAAGAACATAAATTATTAAGCCAATAGAAATCCAATTTTACATTTAACGAAAAAATGAATATAATAGTAGGTGGTCGTAGGAAGGTCATAAAAAATAGACATGTCACATAGTCTTGGGTTGTCATCTTTGCTTTATTTTTCTTCTATTGTGGCATAGTTCTATAACAATCAATAAGTTTAAATAAATATGTCAATATGTATTCAAATGATCGATTATATATTTGTATTTTGTATATTTTGAATGTTTGAGTTCATGTCAACAGTGTTTCTATTTGCAATACTGAAATTTGTGTGCCCTTGCCAATTCCTTTTAGTTTTGTGCCTGTGTTGAGAGAATGTACTAATAAATTTACATATCAATAAATGTCACAAGCTTGTGTGAAGTTGGGTTTGTTCTCCTAGCCTTCAAATATCCCCATACACACTCATTTTCGTACATCTGTTACATCCCATCCCTGAATTACTATTTATTATTCACTTTTAACTTGAATGTAATATGAATTTATGAGATTAAAATGATTGACAAGTTGAATGATTAGATGAAAATGAAATGGTTAATGCAATGAAATTTATGTATTGATATTTTGGAAATGTGATGAATGCAATATGATGAAAATGGCTAACTACGTGTTTATGGTTGCCAAGTAGATGACAGGGTTGGATGTCATGCCTCCAGTTGATGAGGGGGAGTATCACCTAAGAGAAGGAAATGGATAAAGAGCCAGACAATAGGAGCCATTTGAGTTCGTCGATTTGTGCCTAAGTCGGGTTAGTAAGTGATGCGTTCGAGTAAGCCGAACCAATGGCAAGTATTGAGATTGTTTTAACTTAAGTCATGTATAGGGAACTTTCTTGTAGAATCCTATAGGGAGTTAATGTATTTCTTTTATCGCAAAGTGAGTAAATATATTAATAAAAGAATAACTAAGTGGTTGATATTATCTATTGATTATGGAAGTGATATTGTGAGTCTTTGTATGCTTAAGTGCATCTTGGATGCTAAGTACATTTATATATATATAAGAAGGAACTTGTGTTTACATATTTGGACATATGTACGTCAAGTAGACAAGGATATGTACATGTGTATATACTTATGTGTAAAATCATCCTGCATAGGTATATATGTATGTAGATATACTTGGACATACAAGAGTGTACATATGTTTATTTGTATAAACACAAAATATAATGATAAGTTTGGTATATGCATGTAAGTTATAATTGCAAATTAACCAAGGGATGATAAAGGAAGTAAGGGTGTTATATTATAAGTTTTGAATGTTTAATTCTTAGGCCATACATATAGGTCGATCAATACAAAGGTGTTTGTCACAGTTGGAGGTTTTCCATAGTTGATAGACGGTGTTGGTTAAGTAGGTCACAAACACCAAAGCTCAGATGGATATTATTATGGGGTTCCTAAACATTCCCTTCGTTGAAGGGTAGGGCCACTTCCAGTTCAGAAGGTGTGCGGGAGACCGCTTAAGTCTGTGGTTGGAGGTAAAGAACTTGGGTGATGCTCTCCCTCTTGTAGTTGACTTGCTGAGTCTTGGAAGACAGAGAAGAAAGAAAGTATCTAGACTCTGACCCTAAACCTTATTTGCTTGATGTATATTTATACTTGAAAATGTTTAAGTGGCAACTTGAAAAAAAGTATAGTGAAATGTACTTGAATTTTTTTGAGTTATTAAACTAGAAGCTAATATGTTTATCCATGTTTTCATTCAAGAAAATGTAATCTATGTTCTTGAAGAAATTTTGTTTTCCTTATTATTAGCAATGTTTACTTTTCACTATGAAGTTAAAAATTTCCATGTAATTTCCTTGTTATAAGGTTGTGATTGTTACAACATCTACCCATATCTTATCTGTATCTATGTATTTTCTCATTATCTCCACATTAATTGCACCATCCATAATCAAATACTTTATTGTATGCATATATATTTTATTGTTCCATTATCCAAGGTCATTCCCACTAGTATAAGATGGATCTTGCATTCATATATTTGACCCTTAATCTTTTAAAATTCAAACTCAAGTTTGGGTGACTCAAACCCATTTCACTAGCCATTATGAGCTAATTAAACACATATTTGTATAATTTATTTGCTATAAATTTTTATTTAAAGGAATTCATTTGCTTTAATTTTTTATCCTCACACATTTTAGCATCATCTCCCATCCTAGAGCATTCAAGGAGATTTACTATATGAATATTTTTAATCAATGCACTAAAAATAATTAAAATATGCACATTCATTCAAGGAATGTTTTCATGAATAATGTTGGTTATCTTCAATCATTAGCACAACCATAAATTCAATCATTTACATGGATTAACCTAAGAGAACTTGTCCTCGAGGGTTTGATTTAAGCCTAGGGGATCTCTATCTAAGGGGGTTTGATCTAACCCCCTTCGATAAACATGTATTTTCTAAAACTACATGATTTGAAGCAAAAATTAGGATATCCAATAAGTGGGACATGTTATTATGGGATCATCTATATCTAGCACAAAGTCTAAGGTGAAACAAAGATATACATGTTATATTATAGTCTCGAGATAGACCAATTCCAATACCATATCAAACTTATTATTCATCAAGCCTAGAGCTAAGTTTTATTAACCTTCTTCCCATTTACTTTTCTAAATTAGTTATAGACTAAGATAGGTAAAAACTATTTTTCTTTAGATTAGTATCTTCTCAAATTATAAACATTTGTTAAAAAAAATAAATTATTAAGCTATCTCCATTAAAATGACTTTTTTAGTTCTTATTGTACAATTGATTTCCATCAATTTGATTTTTTTTTAAAGGACTGGTCATATCTTTCTCTACTCTAAAGATTTACTATTTACAATGATATTCTTTTATATTCAATGTAGGTTATAATTAATGATGAGTCTTTTCTTTATGGGATGGCCACTTTATAATATTATATTTATTTCCTTCTTTCAAGTGCCCTCAAAACAATAATCTTGTATAGATAAGGTGGCCTTTGGTAGAACCTTATCAATATTGCAACATTAATGTATCATCATCACTTTTACTTAAAACCCTTATCACCAAAAAAAATTCCACATCAAAAATATAACACGTCATGTAGGGACTAGTGCTTGCATTGCAATATATTTATTAGTATAGTTTGTAAATGTGGTTGATAGCAATCAATTAAAAAACTAGCAAACATTGATTAGTATTATTAATTCGTTATTAAAAGAAATACCAATTTTATATGAAGAACTCTTAAAAAATAAAATTTGTTTATTCAGTCAATATAAATCTAATTTTACATTTAAGGAAATAATAATACAATAGTATGCGGCCCCAAACAAATCATAAAAAGATAGACATGTTACATAGTCTTACATCCTCATCTTCACTTTCATTAATCAAATGTTTTATTTTTTTCTCCTTGAAACACCCTCACATTATGGTTAAATTTGCATAAAACACATTGCTTAACATAACAAAAACAACCCAAAAAATTCTATTTAGGTAATTTGAATAACATTTTTTTATTACTTTATATTAGAGGGCTTTATAAATCTAAAAAAAGTGTAGAGGTTGATCTCGATCTTTTGTAATTTCCTATTCTTAAAAATGATGATCAAGATAAAAACTAACAAATTAGATAAAATTCCCCACAAGACAAGGATAGAATGTGTAGTATTTAATTACGTTGAAGGCGTATCCTATTTGAGAATAGCTAGTTGATTTATCCATCAACAATGCATGTTGCTCGAGAGGGGATGCAAGATGGTTAAAATAATCTCAACCATTCATCATTTTTCACCATTTTTTTGGCTTTTTTTGGTCTTTTTTATTGCTTTCCCGCCGCTATTGGTTCCCACTCCTCCAAACTCTTCCTCATTGATATTGACCTTTCACTTCTTCAATTTGGCGAGCTTGAAAATAAGGTTTCAACAAGGGTTTTAAAGTGTGTTTATTAAAATAAAAATTACGGCCAAGATCAATTTAGGTTTTAACATTACAACATCCTTTACCCTAAGTATATATTAGCATAATTAATATATAATATATATTTTATATAATAATTTTAGGCTGGAATTATTTGCATATACCCTTTTTAAATATATAAATATATACAATTTTCATATAAAATTTACATGTTTCTAATTTAATATTAGTAAAATATGTTATTTTCATTTAGAATTAAAGATTTATTATTATTATATACTATACATTATTATTAATAATATATGTGTAGGCATACATAAATGGAATTTTTTTGTACTCGGATTTTTCTAGCAATATAATATAATAGAAATTTAATATAAATACTATAATTAATAAATTATTAAGTATTCAAATATATTATTAATAAAATAAATAAATTTTAATAAAAATAAAATCATCATAATATAAATATAATAAAGATATATCTTAAATATGATATAAGATAAATAAAATTATAATAACATATAATATAATATAATTATAATTATAGATTAATAATAATTATAATAACATATATTTTTTTTTATACGCAAGGTTAAGATTTGTATTAAGCTTAATAAAATATACATTATGTCTACATAGCAGGAGAAACCATCATTCTTCCATGAAATCTAGACCTACCATCTAGACCTACCAGCCCGAGAGCATGCTACGACTGGCCCAAAAATGCAATCCCATTGCATAACTTCAAAAAAGCCATCTCCAATTATAATTTTAAACACAAAAAATTAATGCACTGAGGCCAAACCTCACAAGAAACCATTTACTTCTGCAAACAAGGTGAAATCTTCCTCCCATTCCATACCCTCCTTCGTCACCAACCCCAGCTTTCTTTTCAGGAATTCAACCGCCATGGCCAAGATCAATTTGTGCCTCATAAGCTCTGGCCCCTTTAAGTCTAGAAGGAAGGGATATACTTTTACTACCTCATCCGTCTCCCAAAGGAGTTCTAGGTCTGAAGGGCGCGGGATTCCTTACCCATGAAGGCCACTTTCAGTGTCTTCTCTAACCCTCCTAACAGGTCACCTCAAAAAAGAAGCTCCATCATCTCCTTTGCCTCCACCTTTGGGACTTCCAAGTCCAAAATGACGGCCAAGAACCAAGAAGAAATGTGTGCGTTATCCCTCGTAAATTCCCTTCTACCCAAGTGGCCTTTCCTAATATCATTTTGACTGCTAACATTATCAAGGGATCATCCTCAAGCAAGATTCTCTTCAGCCTTTGATTGATAATTTCCCTAAATGCTATTTGTCTCTCTGTCACCACCAAGGAGACTGGAGTGTCAACACCGAAGCTTTTCAACCCCTCTGTTGAGATGGAGATGATGAATTTTGATTTGCTCATCTTCGCCATTTGTAGCCCTTTAGTCGAAAGTTCCCTGCACAAAGACAACCAACAAACCAAATTTCAAAAACCATACTGTGAAAAATGTCGTCATCCGTCCACCTTTAAAAGGCCCGTATACAGCAAGGCCAAGCCACCGCGCACAAGTTTGAAATGATGGCTAAGCAAGGAAATCCATCCTTGCAAGAAAAATTTGTCCTACAACCTTCAACCTTAATTCGGCTATCACCTCGTGAGGATCAACTTCTGCCACTCAGCCAATTTGCTTAAACTTCCATGATGGGCGTACCCTACGTGTCGATCTAATTATTCTTAGCTTCATGTGTCATTAACACCTCCGGCGTCGCTGAGATCTCCCCAAATTTGGCGGACTGCCATTCTTTTGGTAGCTTACCTCCCTCGTTCCCCTGACAACTTGGATAATACGTGAGGTGATGTGGCCTTGCCACTATGCTGCCACCTTTTGCTCCCCAATTGACACCCCATTTCCTCCCCCATTATTAACTAATAATTTACCTTAGGTTTTTCGTCGGTCTCATGAATGAATGAGAGAAGGAACTTGATGAGGGGGGGTGGGGGCCCACCCTACCACCCACTATAATAACATATAGTTATTATAATAATAAATTAATAATGAAACATAATCGTAAAATTTAAAAACATAATATAAATGCACAATAATATTATATAACTATAAGATTATACATGTAGATTGAATATAATAATAAAATAATATAAAACATTACTAAATCTATAAATTTATTATTAGTACTAAATTAATCATTAGATATGATCTTAAAATAATACATTATAATATAAATTATAATAATTTTATTTTTAATTAAACAATTAAATAATAATATATATAATTACAATATCAAAATATATTTTAATATATAATATTAACTATAATATAGTATATTTACATTGAAGGTATTCCCTATTTGAAATGAATGACCTATTTTTTTGAATCAATGATTCAAAATGTTCCTTAAACATGTAACTCTTTGAACAACGCCTTGTTGTTTTTTTAGGATCAACGGTTCACAATGGCTCAAAGGCATGCAAGACAATCAAAAGCATGTGCATCGTTGGATTTGACCATCACCTTTTTCCTTCTTTACATGCATTCGTCAATTTCCCATTCATGCTTTTCACGTGTCATTGAGAGTGTGTCAATTTTTCCACCTTATGCTTATTTTCCGCCAGATGTGGTTGCCACTTCATTTATTGCGAATAGATTGAAAAAGATATTGATTTTGGTTCACCTTTTTAGAAAAAATGTCTACTTTGGTAGGTTTCGTTTTCCATTTGCACCATTAACAACACAACACACTTTGTACACAATATTACAGTGAGTCACTTACAATGGTTTATTTTATATACAACTTTCTTTCTATCTATGTAAATCAACTACTTTCTTTAAAATGTAATTTATAAGATAATAGGAAATCTAATGCATTTTAGTTGAATAATGCTTACATTTATATCATAAATACGCAATAATTGGAGCATTCTTTTAGAGCTATTTTTTAATTTGATATTATAATGAAACATAATCATAAAATTTTAAAAATATATTATATATACACAATAATATTACATAACTATAAGATTATACACAGATTAAATATATTAATAATAAAATAATATAAAACAATACTAAATCTATATGTTATTATTAGTAATAAATTAATAATTAGATATAATCTAAAAATAATACATTATAATATATATATATATATATACTATAATATAATATAACTATAATATAATATAATGCTGAAGCTAACTTTAATTTAATTACATTCATAATAATAATATTTTTTTTAATAAAAGAGGGTAAAAACTTTATTGATCCAATAAAGTATTACAAAGCATAATCGAACAAGAAAACCCAAAAGGGCCAACCCACACCAAACAAGAAATCAAGAACTCATGCAACATTTCATATCCTTTGTAACCAAATCCTCCAGTTCCTGAGCAAGGTCCCCAGGTAACTTGCTCCAGTCATCCACCATCCACGTTCCTACCATCTTAGAAGCCCATTTGGCCAAACCATTAGCCACCTTATTCCATTCTCGTGGGATATGAGAGAAGGTGATAGAATCAAAATTTTCTCTGAGACTGGTGATTTGCTTAACCACTGCAGCTAACTGCCAACTAACATCCTCAAGCTAGCTCTTGTTTAACAAGTCAATCACCACCTGAGAATCAAACTCACAAATAATCCTTCTCCAACCAAGGGCATAGGCCCTCTTCAATGCCAAAAGAATAGACAATGCTTCCATGATATTATTAGAATGTTGCCCCTTATACTCAAAAAAGAAAAACTCAACCACCTCAGAGCAATCCCTGCCAACTCCACCAACTCCAGCATGCCCAGGGTTGCTTCTTGTAGACCAATCAATGTTAATTTTCAAAACACTAGTGGGAGGAGGCAACCAACACCCCTCTAAAGATCCTTCCTTTAGAACACGTACTCCGCCCACTCTTGGGCTTTCCTTTACCACTAACAAAAATCCCCAAATTATGAATCACTCTAGCATCCCCAGGATCCACAGGAGTGGACAAGTCACATTTAGCATACAAAGTCTCCTGCAGGGCCCCAAGAATAAGTAACCAGACTTGGCCCACCTGAAGCTTCTTGTCCAAAAAGATCTTGTGATTGCATTCCAACTAGATGTGTCGGACGAACAAATTGGGGTCGATATTCCAACCAAAAGTCTTAACTGGAATGGGCCCAAGATTCTGCCAAAATTCATCTAAAGAGGAGGGATGACTACACCACACATTCCAAGGCCCCCACCAAAAATGCCAAATTGTCCTGGCAAAGGGGCACTGAAAGAAGAGATGAAAAATTGACTCCACATCCTTGAGACATAAAAATAAAATTGAAGGACCTTGAAAACCACGCTTCCAAAGGTTATCCCAAGTCAAGCATCTACCATACACCACCAGCCAAGAAAATAAATTACGCTTTGGCCAAGCGAACTTATTCCAAATGTGCTTCCACCAAGGAACCTCCACACTGCCAAGAGCCTGCCTATCCAACACCCGATAACCCGATGCAACAATGAACTTCCCTTTTAGGTTCGGACCCCACGCAAGAACATCCTGCTCAGGAAGAGAGCAACAAACCTTTTCCACCAAAATGGACACTAGCTCCAACCTATCCTCTAAAGAGCCACCCAAAGGCCATTCTTGCATATCCTTCCACCTATAAACAATTGCCTGCCCCAAAGTCTGAGGGGCTTTAAAATCCAACGCTCTACTCCAACCCGCCTCAATGAAAATCCTACATAAACCCAACATATGAGGATGAGAGGAAATGATCGGTGGGAAGACATTGTAGGAATCATACCAAAAAAGAGCATCAAAACCACGGTTACAAATCCAAAAGAGGCCTTGTTTAACCAACTTGGCCCCCCTCTTGAGAGTATCCCAAATCATGTAACCTTTTCCCATAAGGCTGAATCTAGGAACCTCAACACTGTCCACATCCCCGAGGTATTTGAAGGTAAGAATCTTGGGCCAACACTGATGTTGTTGAGAGCACCATCTCCAGTACAACTTGACCACCAGGGCCTAACCATTCCAATCTACCCTATGCAATCCCAAACCACCTTCCTGTCTCGACCGACAAACAACTTACCACTTGACCAAGCTCCACTTCCTCGAAAGGAGATTACCTGACCACAACAACTGACAACAAAGACACTCAGAATCTTTGATGAAGCTAGACAGAGCATTCAAAACAAAGCACCTGTATAAAGGAAGAGCTTGCACCACTAATTTTAACAGAGTAACTCTACCAGTTGTAGATAACCATCTATATGTTTAATGACAAACCTTCCTACAAAATTTATCAATCACATCCTGCCAAAAACAACTAGGGAGCAGGTAGATGACCAAAGGGATACCCAGACAAATGAAGGAGAGCGATCCCACCTGAAATCGAAGAATCCTAACAATACATTGTTGAATAAGGTTGGGGGTATTAAAGAAGTAAATACAAGACTTACTTTCATTGATGATTTTCCTTGAATCTGCCAAATAACAATACAAGGTCTTTCTCGAGGAAACCACTTCAACCACTCTAGCAATGCCCATCAAAGCAGTGTCGTCAACAAGCTAAAGATGAGATTGAGGGGGAAAAAAGTTGCCCCATCTCCATCCTTGGATAATCCTATTCATCACACGAGACTTAATGAACCTCCCCAAGCCCTTAGCCATCAATATGAATAAGTATGAGGATAAGGGATCCCCCTAGTGAAGGCCCCTGGATGCACCAAATAGTTTAGTAGACTCCCCATTTATGGTTACAGAAAAGGAGGAAGTTGTCACACAAATCATAACCCATTCAATCCAATCACTGTTAAATCCAAAAGCCCTAAGAATCTTGGACAAAAAATCCCATTTAACGTGATCATAGGCTTTGGCCATGTCCAGCTTAATAAACATAGCCTTTTCACGAGAAGAGGCCATAGAATGAATAGTCTTAGCTGCAATAACAACACCATCCAAAATTTGTCTGCCCGCAACAAAACCACCTTGTTCCTCTAAAATCAACTTATCTAACCAAGGCTTAAGACACTCAACAATTAACTTAGTAATAATTTTATAGACCACATTGCACAAAGCAATTGGTCGAAAAAGATTCGAAGAATCATCCCCTTCATTTTTTGGGATGAGAGCAAGAAACATGGCATTAAAAGCACACAACATTTTCTTATTCCTTAAAGACCCCTGAACAACCTCAAGTAAATCCAAATTGATCACTTGCCAAAATTCCTAAAAAACTCAACTACAAACCCATTAGAACCTGGAGCCTTTCCTTTTTTCAGCTGAAACACAACATCCTCCAATTCCTTCAGAGAATTAGGTTTAATAAGGGAATCATTCATATCCATGGTCACCAGAGAGGGGATGCAAGACAAAATAGAAGCTTCATCCTCCCCGGAAGGAGGAGTATCTTTAGAAAAAAGGGAAAAAAAGAAACGAACAACCTCTCTAGACATCTCAACAAAGGATGAAAGAACAGAGCCCTCAGGTGAGCGGAGAGTGGAAATAACATTACCCTACCTTCTATCCTTAACCAAGTTATGAAAGAAAGAAGTATTCCTATTTCCTTCTTGAAGCCAATCAATACGAGCCTTCTACTTCCAAAAAATTTCCTCCCTGAGCTCCCATTCCTCAAGATCTTTAACAACACTAGCTTCCAACCTGCCCAAATCCATAGAAAGACCATGATCCCTAATCTGTTGAGTAACTGAATCCAGGCGTTCCTGAGCAACCCTTTTTTCCTAAAAAACATTTCCAAATTTATGCATATTCCACCGCTTCAACTTATATTTGATATATTGAAGTCTCTTCATAAAGGAGTACATAGTCATGCCAAAGGCAGGTCTCCCCTCAGCCCACCATCTAGAAAACAAATCATAAAGCCTCTCCTCCCTCAACCACATAAGGCTAAAATCTAAAATTCTGCTTGTTGGAGCAACTAGTCAGATGAGCAAAAAATTTAATTGGCCAATGATCCAATCCACGCCAGTCCAAAATTTCTGAACTTGACAACCACTGATCACCAACCCAAAAGTTGGAAACCAAGAACCTATCCAAACTTTCATAAATGGCATCATCATCGAGCCTCTTATTATTCCAAGTAAACAAACCATTCAAAGGTTTGATATCCACCAGCTGCAACTGAGCCAAGTTGTCTCTTAGAAGATTAAAGGAAGGGTCCAGGCGCAAATTACCCCCCCTCTTCTCCTCTAAAGAGGCAATTGCATTGAAATCACCTGCCATAATCCAAGGAAGAAAAGGATCCAAAGATCTCAATAAATTGACATGAGACCACAAGAGAACCTTACCAGGGAAGTCTGAAGGAGCATAAATATTGGAAAAGAAAATTCTTTTGCCCGACTCCAAACTAACCACAATAGAAAAGATAGAGAATCTGCAAGAGAACCACTAGACGGAAGAAATCCGCCAAGGATCCCAAAGGAAAGAAAGATCACCAGAGCTACCTTGCGCACCCACACATTGACATAATCCTCTATTCAAAATCTTAGAAGCACACTACATCGTACCATCAACAGATAACTTCATCTCTCGGAGGAAAACCAAGTCCAGAGAATGAACATGAACCAACTCTCAAATAGCCTTTTGTCTAGGGATGCTATTCATACCCTTACATTCCATGATAACACAATCATCGTGAAGGGTGAGAGAATTGAGCATCTAGTGTCCTCACCAATCTAGACTCAACCAAAATTTCACCAACCATCTTAACTTTTTCTTGATCCTTCTTCCTACCCACCTTTTGAGGCTTATCCAGAGCACCCTTTTCCAGGGGATTTTGCTACAAACCCAAAATGGGAGAAGGAGTTTTATTCTTTTTCTAACTAGCATCTTCAAAGCCTGAACCACTAGCTAGACTCCCACCAATGACAGTAGAGGAAATAGAAGTTCCAACCAACCCACAAGAGTCTCCAAGCCCAACATCAAGGGATGGAGCATCTGAATCCACCACCACTCTAGGAGTGTTTATAAGAACAAGAGCCGAAGAAATGATAGGCAAAGACTCAAAATTATAATCAACAAGTGGGGTAGCATCAACATGAATGTTAAGAGAAACCCCCTCCTCATGGACTAACTCATCCAAAGCATCAAACCTGTTAAAAATATCCTCCTCTTGACGATCTCTTAGAGTCCTCTTTTGACCTCAACTTTTATTTCTTGACCTAACTGTAACAAAACCATCTTTATCCGACATTTCCCCTTGCATGGGTGTTTTCCCCTTGTCTGTATTTAAGGGAGATAGAGCCATCACATTACTAGAACCACCAGTACTAGTTGCACGAGTACACCTCCGCTAAAGATGACCATATTCATGGCACAACCAACATCATAATGACAATGTTTCATAATCTAGTGGCTGAGCCCAAGAATTGGACCCAACAGTCAAATCAATAGAATATGGCAAAGGCTAACTCAAATCAATCTCTACGCAAACCCAAGCATAGGAGAAAATATGCTTATCCAACGTTTGTTGAGAAGGCCCAATAGGCTTTCCTAGCAACAATGCAATCGATTGCAGTATATCCTATCTCCAACATTCAAGTGGCAACCAAGGAAGATGAACCCACATAGGAACCTTGGAGGGAAAATCTTTAGCCAAATTAAAACCAACATGTCATGGCTTTAACAACAAGCCAACTTGATTATAAAAGTAAGGCCCTCCCTCAAATTCCTTATTTCTATCGGAAATACACAAAAAATCCACCAGAAATAAATTATTTGTTGCCAACAAAATATCAAAGTCGCCCTTTGGACTCCATGTCTTATGGATTCAGGTTTCAAGAAAAGGTAATGAAACCCTCATCCCCATAAACTTTCGGATCAAAACATGCTTGCTATAGTATTCCAAATCATCCGCTATAGCCTCCTTTTGAATCACCAACACTGGATGGCCCTGGGCCCTCTCCAAACACTCATTAACCTTTTGCAATTTAGGACCACCAGACCTAGTTACACCTGACCGAGGAGAAGGTGGGATAGGGATCTCATCACCATCCTCTGCCATAGTCGCATCCCTTATCACCTCATGCAAGGGAACATTTGTTTCCATCACAAACACCACACACTTCAACCCACACCAAGACGAGGGCAATCCACACCACCCCCAAAAAGCGTCACACAAAAAAGCACAACAAACAAGAAAATAATGCCAACACAAACGGCCAAAGGCCAAACCCTTCACAGGGCACACCAAAGAGAGACTGGAACCTCACCACTTCCACCAAACACTCATAGCAAGCCTGCCCAATAGTCAACGACAAGTAGAGAAAAATAGAGGTTAGAAAAGCAACCTGAGCCACCCAAGACCCCCCTCCTCGCACAACCAAGAAACTACCCCTCATTGTAGACAGTAGCCAAAGAAAGCACGCTAGGACACAGGTGCCCTAGCCTGCGCCACAAAGACCTCCAAACGCCATCCAACAAAGTAAGCCAAGAGAAACTCATCTTAAACTACCATTTATAATAATATTAAAAATATGCAAACCAATACATTCAAGTATGAAAAACAAATGAAAACATAATAGAATTCAAACACAAACAATGACCAAAACATTTCACAAATCATCTTCACAATCATGGTCATGATCACAATCATAACTACAATGACAACAATGATCATGATCATGAATATCACCATGCCCATAGCCATAATCATTCAATAATAACCATAAACATGAATACGAGCATGAACATGAGCATTATATTGATGTGGTGAAATATAATGCAAGCGTCCATCATGTAATAAATTTCATAGAGTGTGGGTGTCTCCTCTCTATCCATCCATCTCTCCCCCCATCTCTTTTTTCCTTTATCTCTTCCCAAACCTCTATATCGATATCTCATTGCCTCTCTATCTCTATCTCTCTATATTTCTTCTTCCATATCTCCCTCTTGTTGATGTGCCAAATTGACCCACAACATGTAGGTAAGATGAAAGTAAAAATATCTCACCTCTCCTGAAAGAGACAATCAGTACTCAAATTAATCACCTCCCAAGGTCTTTGATGTTGGTTCACAATGTTGTTGTTTCACGAAGTGGTCAATATGGTTGTAATGTTCAAGGGGCCTATTGGTTTTGAGCTTCTGGATTGTTGCAAGATCAAACATCTCTTTAAACCTACTTTAACCAGTGGTTTTAAAGAAATAGAAAAAGATAGATCAAGGTTTTAACTAACAAGAATGTTGATTCATCCAACTAATTAGACTTGTTACCTTCCAAGGAATTCCCAAACTAAAACTGCAGAATAAAATTAACATGTAATTGATACAAAGTTTCAGTCATTCACAGTGCAAACTTTAACAGTAGATTGCAAATCATCCTTCAAACGAAACACAAGATAAAATTTCATTCCTTGAAAGCTTTTCAAATCAAATGATTAACCCAAAAATGAATACCATTCTAGAGCATAATATAAAGAAGGTTTAAATCTGGCTGCTCCTACTGTTCATGAAACATATAAGAAACATTTACAAATCTGGCAGGATCACCAGTGTACAGAAACCCATGTCTTTAAACTATCTCCATCTATGCTAAGAAAATCAAGAAGATACGCCACCTCCTCTTCCTAGCGAACTATAAAAATGTCTACCTTCAAAACCCTAACTAGCCTTTCTATATCCCAAAGATCCTTTTCTAACCCTTCTTAACTTTCCTCTAACATGTCTAACTACTCTCTAATTTTCTAACCCTTACAAAAGAGGGGAAATTCCATATTTATAAAACGTGTCAGGTGCGTCGGCGCAGTTTAGGGTTTACAAAATAAATCGTTTCCAGAACACATTGGCCCTAGAAGAGTTCAGAACAAAGTCAACATGCATTAAATGCAAGGGAACTGACCAGACGACCCAGGATCTACCACATAACTCAAACTAAAATGCGTGAAGAAGAGGCAAAGCGAAATGATGAGGAAGCACGAACTTCGATGCAACTTTGCATTAACTGCTTCCCCCACGTCGCCCATACCTTGCTCTATTCGGGCCCTCATCATCAAGACGTCTTCTGTAATCTATCCACAAGTGGCATAGGCGAAACCTTGGTTTGCCTTTCCATAGCATTAATATCATTCTTTAGATATGTCCCATTGTATTATTCCAGTCTCTCTCGTTGCAGGATGTTCATATTCGGGTTTGAAACCTCAAACCAGACTAATGTCATCCTGCCCTCAGGAATCCTACTCTTTTTGTCTAGCTTAATTTTTCTTTGCTGCTTTAGAGATGGAAGATCCCTTTGTGTCTCTCTTATCCTTTCCAACCACTATCTTGCTAGAATCAGCCTGCATTCATCAAACACCAATGTGAGAATCTGAATGTTGACAACATTTCATCAAAGTGTTAGCTCAAAATCATGATAAAAACCATTAAATTAGCCATTAAGCATCAACATTGGATCATCAAAATGAACATAAGCAACATACAACAGTGAAATTTACCAAATTAAAGCATGAAAACATAAGAATTTATCACTAGAATCATCCATTTCACCAAATTTCCTTGTTCCACAGCGCCTACCAGAAAATTCAAAAAAATCCTGTTGGACCGGATTTTTGCGAAAATGACAACACAACATGAATTCTGGGAAAACGAAGGGGAGAAAGAGAAATCGAGAAAATCTGAATGAACTGGAATTCCGCAAAAAGTGCAATACTCCGAACACCAACGCATTTCCGGGAAACTAAAGGGATCCGAGAACATCCGGTAGGGCAGGAAAATCCCAAACTTGACCAAAAACCTGAACACCGGCCACGACTTCACTCAAATTGACTGAAGGTCACAAATTTGAGGACCCTAGACATGGAAATCGCCTGACATGAGCCTCCTACAGATCTTCTTTAAATCCTAGGCTCAATCGAAAGCAGATTAAGACGAAATGGCGACACCCTAGGTATGAAACCCTAGATTTTAACCATGAACACACAGGGCAAGCCATGAAATGCCCAAACACACATGAATTTGAACCCTAAGCAAGACCATAATGTTTTAAAGAACAACAAGATTGAACATCCAACTTAGGAGAACACAAATGATAAAGCAAAATGGCATAAAGCTCCAAAAATTGATCAAACTTGGAAACCCGATGGCGAAACGAAATCTAGAAAAATCTAACCCATGCGGAATTCCGCAAAGGCCAAAAATCTCTGAACTCAACGCAAAATAGGCCAAGCCAAACTTTGGGAAAATCCGACCAGGGTGGATAATTTTGAATTGGCTCAAAAACCTAAACAACAACTAAAAACCAGAGTTTGAAAGAAACCAGGGAAAATCCAGACGAATTGAAAAATCCTGAACCAAGGTAAAAACCTGAACTACGCCCAAAACATAAGATTTTCAATATTTAACTTGGGGAAAACACTTGGGCAAGCAAGATAAACATATTTAGCACATGCCAAGGCAAAGCAAAACCTCAAAATCAAAGGGGGAAAACACAAAGAGCGAAAGCAAAAGAGGGTCCCATTTTAATCAAATTTAAAATGGGGTGGTTATGCAAGGCATAACAATTGGCGAATTAGCTGGGAAAATGGTTTAACCATTTTCAGAAAACTAAGGGATTCAGTTACCTAGAACTCTTGGTTTATGGACATCACAATTTCAGTTGGGTTAGTTTTAGCAAACAAGGTTGAGCTAGAATCTCAAATGTAAGCCAACACTGGCTACCCCTGAATCTATGTGTGTTCCTGATGGTGCATCACCCTTTTACAAAGTTTTCCTCATCTTTTGAGCAATTATGCGCAAGATTTGAACTACATGAGTTGATTCCCTTTAACTGTTGTGCAATGATATCCTGTGCATTGCTCCGCTGCCAGTCAGGCATCCATAGCTCCGACGGAGATACCTCTAGTTTTCTCAAAGCATTGCTCTACTATCAATTAGGCGTCCATAGCCCCAGTAGAGATACTGGAATCACCCATTCAGTATTGAGATTTCTTTTCTTAGATAGTTCTCTTTTCTCTTTTTTTTTTTAAGTTCCTTCATTCAATTCCTTCTAAATATGTCAGATGTCCAACATCTACACTGGGTTGAAAACTACCATGGACCTCATAACAACATCTGGGAAATCAAAAATTTCACTCCAATCTTGCAACACCATCGTCCTAAGACAAATATACCATTAGAAAAAGAGATGTTTATGATGACTTGTGACAGATTCAATCGTAGTTAGTGAAGATTGATTACTTTACACCTTGTTCTCAATGACTTTCCACAATTCTCATTGACAATGGACATAAAACAATGAATTTAGAAAAAAATCATCCAATCAAAAAACTTGAAAATATCCAAACCAACTTCTCTCCTAGTAACCAAAGTATACTTTAGATAACAACTCCCTTACCTTGCTGGATAAAATGAAGGGCCCCACAAAAAGGAAAAGAAAACAAAATGAATGGAACAACAAATTATTTACATATATACAACCCAACAAAATACCAGACCTTTTACGACCCAAAATAATGTTTAAGAAACTGTCCATTGACAGGAAATGGAACAGGTTCTATTAAAATACTTAGCCATAAAGCATTTTCTCCTAGGATTTCAATAATTTGGTAGGGACCCAACCAGAGCTTATCAAACTTCTGGTGGTCACCCTTCTTTTCATTGGCTTTATCCCACAGTAAGACAAGGTCTGATATCCTAAAAGCCTTGACTTTGGCTCTTTTGTCAAACCAACGTTTGACAATAGCTTGGTGCCTAACGAATTGCTGCAAAGCAACGTCTCTTTGCTCCTCTAATTTCAGCAAGCCAGCTAACCTTACTTCAATCCTATCATCACTAGAGTAAAATTTCTGCATAAATTCTAGGAAGGTATTTGCAAGTGAATAGGGAACACATGCTCTTGGCCATATACTAGCTTAAATGGTGAAGTCTTCAATGTAGTCTTGATCCTAGTTCTATATGCCCATAACACAAATCTTAACTGGGCATGCCAATCTCTAGGGTTGTTCTCTAACAATTTTTTGATTACTCCTAGGAAATTCTTATTAGTTGATTCTGTAACTCCATTTCCTTGCAGATAATAGTTTGAAGAATACTTTAAAACAATCTTATGATCATAAGCCCATGAAATGAACTTGGCAGAAGAAAAGGCAGGGCCATTGTCACATACCAGTGCAAAGGGTACTCCAAACCTGGTTGTGATGCATTCAGTGAGGAACTTCATAAACATGTTATAATGGCATGGCTGGATGACGCTCTCTTGATGCAGAATTTTGACATATATGGCATGTCCTTACATGTTGGTGGGAACACTTAAACACACATGGCCAATAATAACCAGATATGAGGATTTGATGTGCTAAAGAATCCACGAAACCATGACCCGTGCCATGTTTCCCATGAAATTCAACAATTGCGTGCTTAGCTTCTTGTTGATCAAGGCATCGTAGATAAACCCCCTCAAAATTCTTTCTATATAATAATCTTCCTTTGAGCATATAATGGGAGCTTTTCATTCTCAGTGCTCTCCTCTAAGTTGTATTCATTCCCTCTGGGCACCAATTATTGAGCATGAAATAAATAATATCGGCATACCAAAGGTCATTAGAAAAGGACTGTGTTGTGTACTGCTAACAAGTAATGTTCTTACCAGCATCTGCCATTGATTTATATAGGCCTTGACCTTAGATAAGTTTCATAGGGTGAATCTCCTTATCAAACTCCTGAAAAATAGCCATCCATTTCCCCCTTTGTTCTCCCAACTCGCTCTGCATAAGTAGAGACTTCACAGCAACATCAGGAAACACATCAATGATCTGAATTTGAAGGATATAATGCCTGAACTTCTTGACAACTCTAACCAACGCAAAATCTTGTTTCTCAAGAGGTGGGTACTTGACTTCAACATTCTTAAACGGAGAGGTCATGAAGGCAATTGGCCTTTCACCCCCTCCTCTCTTCATTGTGTTAGAAAAGCTGCACATGAGTGTTCAGAAGCAAAAGAATAAATATAAAATGGCTTCAAGTAGTCAGGACTGGTGATGACTGGTGCCTCTGAAATGGATTTCTTAACCTGAGAAAAATTAGCCTTTGCTTCATTACTCCATTATATTCTAGCATCTTTCTTCATCATTTTGTTCAAAGGTTTAACAATTTATGCAAAACCTGTGATAAACTTCCTCACAAAGTTGATCTTTCCAAAGAAAGATCTCATCTCCTTCTTACTTCCTAGCATGGTTAACTTCAGAATAGACTCAACTCGGTCTGGATCTATTGATATCCCTCTTTTTGAGATTGTGTCCCAAAAGTTTCCCTTCAAAAACCCCGAACACACACTTTTTAGGATTCAGAGAAACACCATATTGGATACATCTTTCAAGAACTTTAGCCAAGTCTACAACATGGTTTAGTCTATCTTTACATAATACTATCAGGTCATCCATATAAATGATGATGCACTTACCAATCAAATCTTTGAACACTACGTCAATTGCACATTGAAAGGTTGCTCCTGCGTTTATCAAACCAAATGGAATCCTCCTGTAAGCAAATGTTTCCCACTTAGTAGTGAAGGTTGTCTTCATTCTGTCTTCATAATTAACGTTCACTTGATTGTACCCACAATAACCATCCAGGAATTACATCATTTGAGATTCACTGACAGTTTGCAAGACTTCGTCCAGAGAAAGGAGTGGGTAGTTGTCTTTTTCTGAAGCTCTATTCAGATTCCTAAAATCTACACATAGTCTGATTTCCCCATTCTTTTTAGGAACTGGGACCAAGTTAGCCACCCATGTTGAATGTTGTACAGGGAAGATTATTCTTGCAGAAAGAAATTTCTGAATTTCCTTAAAGATTAGTGGTTCAATCAGGGTGTTGACAGGGCGTTGTTTCTGCCGAAATGGTTTAGTTTCAGGCTTCAAAGGAATAGTATGAGTTATCACAAAAGTATAAAATGTTTTTAAATATTCATACCCCCAAGCTATTGCAACAATATCTTTATTTGGGACCTGGAGAGGAAGAGATGATGCATATGCGCCCCCTGCTGCTGCTGGTTGCCCGCGGCCTGTAACAGGCCGGGGCTTTGTTTCTGCTGCGTAGGGGATTGTGAGGTGTTGGGTGCGGTGGTTTGGGGGCTGTGTGGTGTGAGGGAAGTGGGAGGTGGAAGCGGTGTGAGTTCAGAGTGGTGGTTTTAGTGTGGGTTGGGTGTTGGGTTTCGGTGTGGAGGTATGGCAGAGGTCTCCAAAAGCTTGGTGCTTGTTGGGCCAAAGCCATCTCAGAATTTTTTGGTAGCCATGCATGCACAAAAGGTGGATTCATCCTTTGTGGGAGAGAGCTCTAAGCTCAAAAAAGTAAACAGATGCTTGCCGCGGAGTCAAGATCACCTTGTTCTGGTTATCTCTCCTAAATTGGTTTAGGACATAGCTTATTGGAGCCAACGTGTTTTGATATGTAAGTTCTTGGGTATTTGTGTCCCTCTCTCGGCTTTAGAGTCTTGGATCCGTCGGACCTGGCAGGTTGAAGGTGATTTTGATCTTTTGGTGGCTACAAATGGTTATTTCATGGTTGATTTTTCGTGCATCTCAGATCGTAATCATGTTTTTGAGGGAGGGCCGTATTTTTACAATCATGTTGGCTTGTTCATTAAGCCTTGACATGGAGGTTTTAATGCAATAGAGGATCTTCCTACATGGGTTCCTGTGTGGGTCTGTCTTCCATGGCTATCGTTGGAGTTTTGGAGGGAGGATATTTTGCACCAGATTGCTGCCTTGTTGGGGAAGCCGGCTGCCATTGCTCAGAATACTTTGGATAAAAAGGTATTCTCTTATGCTCACATTTGTGTTGAAATTGATTTAAATAACCCTTTGTTGGATTCTTTGGAAATTTGTATAGGCTCTACCTCGTGGATTCAACTGCTAGATTATGAGTCCCTTCCTTTTCGTTGCTGCTTTTGTCACGAGTATGGTCACCTTCAACGCCAGTGTCCTCGGGCACCTAAAGCTGTAGGGGTATCCTCTTCCCCTTCTTTTGGGCCTTCGGTGGAGAAGGGGGATAAAGGTAAGGTGTATGTGGTTGAGGGTGGGCCTGATAAGGATGACTTTATCCCTGTTAAGTAGAGAAATAGAGGGAGGGGTCAAAAGCGGGCCTATAAGGATAAACAGAGTGATCAGGGTTTCAATCAGTTTGAGGTCCTGGACAATCAGTATTTGGAGGAAGGGATTCCTGTTGAGATTTCTTCGGGGGCCACTGGTATGGATGTCGAGATGGATACAGGGCTGGAGCAAGCAATCATTGTTCAGAATATTTCTCCGGTATTAGAGCAGGGGATGTCGGAGCCTCCTAGGGCCTTTGTAGATGTGGAGGATGATATTGTATTAGCAGATTTAGCTAAGGCAGTGTTTTCTTCAGGTAAAGGTTGGGGATCGTCTCCTGCTTTGGGGGTTTCGCAACGCCCTCTCAAGAAGGGGCATTTTGAAATTTCTTCGAAAGCTGGTCGTAAGAAGGATGCAGACAAGCTTAAATCTACTGGGGATCTGTTGGTAGAATCTAGTGCTATTAAGACCCTTGAGTCCCACTTCTCTCAACCTTCCTCATGATTATTCTCTCATGGAATGCAAGGGGGTTGAATAGCACCTCTCGTCAAAAGGCTATTCAAGATTTGATTGTTGTTCATTCTCCCGATATCTTTTATGTTCAGGAAACTAAGCTTCAAGTGGACCTCATGCTTCAACATGCCCCTCGTATTTGGTTTTCTGGCTAGTGTCAGTGTATTGGGTCTAGGGGAACCTTTGGGGGTCTGGCTCTTTTTTGGGATGCTCGTAAGGTTGTTCCTCATTGGTGGATTTCAAGCATGTTTGCTATTTTTGTGGTGGCTTCGGTTTTGGAATCTGGTGAGACTATTTTGGTTAGTAATGTTTATGCCCTGATTGACATCAGTGGTAAAATCCAGCTTTGGGCTCATATCAAGTATGTTAGGTCCTGTGCTCCCTTTTTGCCTTGGATCTTAGCTATTGATTTCAATGCTGTTTTGAGCATGGAGGAGAAAAGGGGAGGGTTGCTTAGACTTGGTCCTGCTTCAGATCTATTTCAGACTAATGTGGACTCTCTTGCTTTGATGGATGTAAAACCGTCTAACGGTATTTTCACTTGGAGTAATAGATGGAGTGGGCCTGAAGCGATTGCCCAGCGGCTTGACCGTTTCCTTGTCTCTTGCTCTTGGGTTAGAGGTAGCTTGGTCATTTGCTTTGAGATTCTTGACTGGTGTGGCTCTGATCATTGGCCAATTAAGTTTTTGACTTCAGCATTTCCAAATCCTAAGAATCCACCTTTCAAATTCCAGCTTATGTGGTTGTGTGATCCGTCTTTGGGTGATCTTGTGGCTCAGTGGTGGTGGGATGGCACCCCTGTGTATGGTACTGCTATGTATTCCCTGGTTAAGAAGTTGCAATTTGTGAAGTTTCATCTTAAGCGATGGAATAGGTTGTGTTTTGGTAATTTTCGGGCTAGGAAAAGGGAAGCGTTGGATTGCCTTGCTGTTATTACCTGTTAGATTCAGGATTTGGGTTTCTCAAAGGCTTTTGGGCATGCTAAATCCTAGGCTCTAAAATTGGTGGAGTGGGAGCTTCATGAGGATATTTTCTGGAAACAAAAGGATCAGATTGATTGGCTTCAAGAGGGTGATAGGAATACAACTTTTTTCCATCATTCTGTGCAAGCTCGTCGAAATAAGTGTTTTATTTCTTCTCTTGTTAACTTTGAGGGTATTTCGATCTCTGCTCAACATGCTTTGTCTAGAGAGGCTCGTCAGTTCTACTCTAATTTGTTTACTGAGGATTCTTTACCTACAGAGGCTGACGAAAATAGGGTCCTTGCTTGCATTCCCTCTTTAATTTCTAATGAGTTGAATGCTTCTCTTATTCACCCAGTGACTTTGTCAGAAGTGGAGGAGGTGGTTTTTGGGATGAACAAGGGGAAAGCTCCTAGCCCTGATGGTTTCCCTGTTGAGTTTTTCCAAGAGTTTTGGGATATTGTGAAGCTGGATTTGTTGGAGGTGGTTCGGGAGTCTCTTCATAGTAAGTAGATGCTTCATGCCCTAAATGCTACTTTTCTGGTACTCATTCCTAAGAAGGAAGGTGCTAACAAACTTGATCTCTTTAGACCTATTGCGCTCTGTAACGTGGTGTATAAGATTGTTACGAAGTTGATTGCTGAGAGGCTTAAATCTTGTTTGCCTGGGATCATTTCTGAGGAGCAAGGTGGCTTTGTGGCTGGCCGTCAAATTCTGGATGGGGTGGTGATTGCATCTGAAGCCATTCATTCCATGGCCACCTCTAAGGATAGGTCTATGCTTATCAAGTTGGATATGGCCAAAGCCTATGACAGAGTTAAATGGATTTTTCTTCAGAAGATTTTGTTGGCCTTTGGTTTTTCCTCTGATTGGGTGAGTTGGATTTTGAGTTGTGTGACTTCTTCCTCCTTTTTGGTTATTGTGAATGGGGAACCTTCTGAGCTTTTTGGGGCTACTAGTGGCCTTCGTCAAGGAGATCTGCTCTCTCCTTATTTGTTTATTATTTTGGCTGAGGGGCTTGGCCGTCTTCTTAATTCTCAGGTTTCACATGGTTTGATTCATGGCTAGCGGTGGGGGATGGGCTTGCCTACGCTTTCTCATCTTCAATTTGTGGATGATACCTCTCTTATGGGACTGGCTCATATTAGGGAGGTTGATTCCTTCAGGAAAGTGTTGGACCTCTACCTTGCGACTTTGGGCTAGAGAGTCAATGAGCAGAAGTCTTCTATATTCTTCTTTAATACTCCTCAAGCTATCCAGCGTCGGATTGCAGCTATTTTGTGGTTTCAAATTGGGTCTCTTCCCTTTGTCTACTTGGGTATTCCTCTTGTTGTTGGTCATCATCCCAGGTCCTCCTAGCAGCTGTTGCTTGATAAGCTGAGGCGAAAGGTTACTCATTGGACTCATCGTTGGTTGTCTACTGCTGCTAGAGTGACTCTTCTCAAGTCGGTTATCCAAGCCCTTCCCATCTACAGGTGCTTAGTTCAAGTGGCTCCTATGTATTTCCTTAAGGAATTTGATGCTCTTTCTTGTCAATTTCTTTGGAGCGGTAATTTGTTGTCTTCAAAATGGAGCCTGGTCAAGTGGGAATCGATGTGTAGACCAAAGCAGGAGGGTGGCTTTGGTTTATGCTTTGCTATTTTGAATGGGAAAGCTCTTGCTGCCAAGCTTTACTGGCGATGGTGTACCAATCAGCACCAGTTATGGGCTCGTATTTTCAACCATAAATATCTTTGGGGTGTTGCTTCTTTTGAGGTTCCTCGCTATCCTCTAGAAGGGAGTGGTTCTATGATTTGGCATACTTTGAAAGTGGGGGCGCAATTGATTAAGTGTGCTCTTTTTTGGATTTGTCATTCGGGGTCATAGGCTCTTTTTTGGTCAGATTCTTGGGATGGTCACCCTCCTATTCTCCAGTCCCTTTCTGATATTTTTATTGTGGGTGGCTGGGATACTGTGGAGCATTATAAGGTGGCGCAGCATGGTGGTTTGGTTGTTAGTTTTGGCTAGAAGCATCCTTTTGAGTGGCCACCTGGAGGGTTTGAGGGGGATAGGCGCGAGCTTTCCCAACTTCTGGCTTCCCGTGCTTGTAATTCTTTGAGAGGACCTGATGTCTTGGCTTGGGATGGTTCTGACTTGTCTGGAAAGTTCTTTATGGCCACTGGTTATAGGTAGGTTGGTAGGCAGTTGTTTGGGGACATTGAGGTCCCTTGGTGGAAGTAAGTTTGGCACAAGTTGTCTTGGCCCAAGTGCAACTTCTTTATGTGGTTAGTGGCTAAAAAATGGTGTCTTACTTGGGATAATTAATGTAAGCGTGGTTTCCAAGGCCCCTCTATGTGTGTTTTGTGTCGTGGCTGTGAAGAGAGTATCTCCCATATCTTCTTCCAATGTTCCTATGCTAGGGAGATTTGGAATTTTTGATGGGGGGTGTTGCTTCCTCTTTGGTGGAGTTTGGGGAACGGTGGGGCAGGGCCCCTATTTCTACTTCCTTTCTTCAAGCTGCTTGGGCTCTTAGGCCTTCCTTTATTATCTGGAACCTGTGGTTGGAGAGGAATAGGCAGATTTTCCAGGATTTGATATTGATGGATCCTCACCTTTGGTGGAAAATTCTACACTCTTTAGGAGAAACTATTGTGGCTAAGTGTGATATGATTGTCCTGGTGGACCCTCGTGTTGTTGGTTGCTATAATCGTCTTCATCTTCCTCATCCGCAATGATAACTCATGCGCAATAGATGCAGACATCCTACCCTGAAGGTTAATAGGGAGGGAAGATGGACCCCTCCTCTTGGAGTCCTAAAAATCAACTCGGATGGCTCTTCTCGTGGAAATCCTAGTCATGCTGGCATTGGGGGGGTGGGTCGGGATAGCTCTAGAGATGTTCAGTTTATTTTCTCAGTGTATAAGGGTCTTCATACAAATAATCTTATGGAGGCTCAAGCCATTTTATTGGCTGTGGAGCGAGGCAATCAATTGGGATGGCGCAGGATCATATGTGAGTCTGACTCCCAGGTTGTGGTGAACTTACTGAAAAGGCAGTATTTGGATAATGTGAGTTGGCAGCTAGCTTTGATTGTGGAACAAATTCTCACTCTTTTTGCCTCTCTGGAGTATATTAATTTTAATCATATTCCTCGTGAATGGAATGGTGTTGCTGATTGCTTGGCTAAATGGGCTTCTGATCATATTCATGATTGGAATTTGGTGGATCGGGATCAACTTCCCCCAGATTTGTCTCATCAATTGGATCACTTGGTTGATATTGATAGGGCCATTTAATGCCCTTGCTTTGTAACGTTTCCTTGATTTAATAAAATTTTTACCCCCTTGATGTTAACAATATCTTTCTTCAGTGCCCTCAATATATCTTCTCTAATTACTTCAGGGTAGGATTTCCCTATGCAAACATTTTTTTCAGAGCCAGAGTCAGCTAAGTTAACAATTTCATATTCACCTCCTTTATCTTCGGTTGATACCTTTTCCCGAACCCTTGGATCCAAATAATTTTTTTTTTCTAAGGCCACCATTCCCTTGGGAATGCTATTACTTTTTAAATTGAGGACCCCTTTTGTATCACAGTCCTCAAGATTTCAGTCTCCTTGATCCTTGTCGAATTCATCAATGATCTGTCCTTTAAAAACATCTGAGCTTGCTAGAAAAGCAAGGATATGTCGATCATCATCGAAGACTTGAAAGTTCCTGACATTATTAGGGACAACTAGGGTGGATATCAATTCTACTAAGAATATATTGAGCTTGGAGCCTTGTATGGGCTCCAGGGTACTTGCAGCAAAAACTAATGAATTAGCTATTTGATTCTCCTCTCTAGGGATTAAACTAATCGCAAAAGCATCAAAGTCTTCAATTAGGTTCCACACTCGATTTCTATAAGCTGCCAGCCTTTTATTGTGACATGTGTACTGGCTGTGTACTTGCTTGATAATCACTTCTGAATCTCCTTTAACCATCAAGGCAGTAACTTTGTTCTAATGTGTGAACATTAGTCCCCGAGCTAATGCTTCATAGTCCGCTATATTGTTAGTGCATCCGAACTGTAACCTGTAAGAAGCAAAAAATGTTTTCCCTTTCGGGCTGGTTAACTCAATTCCAGCATCACACCCTATTTTAGATTTGGATCCATCAAATGTGAGGGTCCATAGTTGATTATGAACTAGGGTTGATCTCTTTGAGCTTGTTGTGGGTGCTTGGATAAGATGAACCATAGGTGGGGCCACTTGATCTTTTGCATCAAATATTGGGAATGGGTGTTCAATAGGTTCATCTAGTGCAATATTCAATTCCCACTCAGATATATCATGTAATCCTAGGATATCTTTCTAATAGTTATCTGTATCTTTTATTAACCCCTTGGGTTTTGGTATATTTGTGAGTGCAGGGGTATCAAACAAACTCTAGGGTTGTTCAACACAACTATGTTGGTCCTGTATTATAACCTGGGTAAGTTCAGTTTGAGGAGGGACTTCCTCTGAAGGTATATTATCCCTGGTTAACATTATTGCATTTTTTGCTTCAAATGAGAAGTGATGTGAAACGATCTCAAGGTGACTTGGGCTAGTTTCTTCAGTTTGGAAAACATGATTTAGAACACTAATGCAGGGTTGGCAGGTCAATTTTGAATGATTTTGGTAGTGCACGCTACACCAATTTGGGAGTAGAAGACTCCACAAATCAATATCTTCCCCCAAGACTAGCTGATCCTATTGCAGCTTCTTGGTCAATGCCTGCTGGTTTACACTAATCATGGGATTAGAAAATTCTTGCATTGACAAATCATTAGAATCACAAACTGAAAGAGTCAGAATTTCCTCTCTTTTATAAACCCCTATCTTGGTTTCAAAATAAGCTACCTCCTTGGGACAGTCATACTCAGTGATGATATGTTTGAGGTGAGGTTCACTCTCAATCCTAATCTACATAGGCATTCCCCCCCATGGTAGCCACATATGTGAAAATTCGAGGGAGAGATATCCCCCTATACTCTTCATTAGATATCTGCTCAAAAGCATACCATAAGTCTTAGGAATGTCTACTACCTGAATATCCATATTGGTTTGAATCTGAGGGTTAGACCCTATTTGTACATTTATATTTTTCAATTCTCCAACTACATTAACCTCTGTTTTATCAAGTTGGATGACCTTGTTTGTTTGGACAAGATTCAATCCCAATTTCCTGCATACAGAAAATGACATAAAATTGCTAGAAGCCCCTGAATCTAGTAGACAATTGTGTAGATTCTTCCCACATATCCTCAAACTTAAAAGAAATGGTGGGGTCCCTACCTTTTTTCTAAACAAATTTGCGTTCATGTCTGCAACAGGTGCCACCTTGGTTTTCCCTTTTGATTTATCAGCTTCTTCCAAAGCTTTTAGCACTATATCTCGTTGGGAAGGGCACCATTTTAGGATGTCAAAGTATGATAAAGAGTTTTTTTGTTTATGCATCTCAGAAACAATATTAAATTTTGTGTTATAACTTGCATTATATTTGAAAACACTAGATGAATTACCTTTGCTAGTGAAGTCAGGCGGACCCTTCGATGGAGGAGGGTTGTTATCAACACTCTGATTTAGAGGCACCATGTGGTTAGGTGGTGCTAATGTAGTGAACGAGCCCTTATTCTGGTTTCTTAGGAAGTGTCCTCCCTTTGTCTGAAAGGCTTGGGCATCATACGCATCTTCCTCTGGTTCATTCTCATTTTGCATTGGGAATGAAGGTTCTTCTTCAAAGAGGTCATAAGCCATTGTTGTATCCACTGATCCACCTCCTTTATTTGAATTCCCTTGGAACATTTGGGCATCTACCTATGCCATCTTCACAACCTTCTCCATTTCAAGATAGTTCACCTCAGAATGAGTTGTAGTATCATGTAGCCTACACCAATTAGTCATAAAATTGAGGTCAACCACATTTGCAGTATGTGGCCTGTCCTCATTAGCTTGATAATTGTGAGAAACCCCACCTTGATTAGCATAACTACCTTAGTTCTGAGAGGGGTTCAATTTAACCCGAGCCATGTCATTTGTGACTTGAGATAGAGTTTTCTTTAGGGTCTCCACCTCATTTGTGAGTTGAACTGTCTTTTCACTCAGCATTCTTAGCAATAGGTGGCTGACCGACAGGATTTGGTATTCCAGCTTGATTATGATGACCATGTGGACTGTGATGAGCCTGTGATTGTTGAGAGAAGTCAAGAGCTCCATTGGCAAAGAATGGAATAGGAGATTGAGTCTGCAACTCAGACATAGGTCCATAATGGGAAGGAGACATCCCTGGGATAGTATTGAATAAAGGGGTTGGATTAGGCATCTGATACCCCATAGAAGGAAAACCTCCTCCCAGGTTCCCTTGTGCATTCTCCAAATCTGTCCAGCTCAAAATAGAACCTTGTGGAAGATTTAGGTACCAATTGTATGCCATATCCCCTAAGGAATAAGGGAACAACCTACAAACCACATCATGGTGAGTTATCTGGGCTCTGGTACAAGCATCCTTAAGAGCTTGTATGTGCTCCTCAACACTCCTTGATTCACCATGAATATATTTGGGACAAAATCTCTCAGGATTCTTAGGCATATCATGAAAGCCTTCAGGAATAGTCCCCAATGGAGAGGGATTATTCACAAAAAAATCCATTGGTGGCGGTGGTGGAGGTTGAGCCAGCTATTGGATGGGTTGAACCAGCTGTAATGGCAATTGAGGTGGATTTGGTAGTGGATTCACGGGTATCCATTGGGGTATTGATGAAAATCCTGGTGGAGTGAGTGGAGCCAACAAGGGTGGTAGAATGGTTTCCCTGTGAATCTTGTGTCTCATTGGGGTCTCGAGTTCTACCAAAGGTGGTGGTTTTTCAATTGATCGAAGAACTCTATGGGACTTCTTTGGTGAAAAAAACCCAATGTTATCCAATTTTCTCTTCTGGCCCTCCTTCTAGCGCCAGTTTCCCATTGATGTGCCAAATTGACCCACAACATGTAGGTAAGATAAAAGTAAAAATATCTCACCTCTCCTAAAAGAGATAATTAGTACTCAAATTAATCACCTCCCAAGGTCTTTGATGTTGGTTCACAACGTTGTTATTTCACGAAGTGGTCAATATGGTTGTAATGTTCAAGGGGCCTACTGGTTTTGAGCTTCTAGATTGTTGCAAGATCAAACATCTATTTAAACCTACTTTAACCGGTGGTTTTAGATAAATAGAAAAAGTAGATCAAAGTTTTAACTGAAAAGAATGTTGATTCATCAAACTAATTAAACTTGTTACCTTCTAAGGAATTCCCAAACTAAAACTGCAGAATAAAATTAACCTGTAATTGATACAAAGTTTCAGTCATTCACAGTGAAAACTTTAATAGTAGATTGCAAATCATCATTCAAATGAAACATAAGATAAAATTTCATTCCTTAAAAGCTTTTCAAATCAAATGATTAACCCAAAAATGAATACCATTCTAGAGCATAATATAAAGAAGGTTTAAATATGGCTGCTCCTACTGTTCATTAAACATATAAGAAACATTTACAAATCTGGTAGGATCACTAGTATACAAAAACCCATGTCTTTAAACTATCTCCACCTATGCTAAGAAAATCAAGAAGATACGCCACCTCCTCTTCCTAGCGAACTGTAAAAATGTCTAACTTCCTTCAAAAACCTAACTTGCCTTTCTATATCCCAAAGATCCTTTTCTAACCCTTCTTAACTTTCCTCTAACCTGTCTAACTACTCTCTAATTCTTCTAACCCTTACAAAAGAGGCAAAATTCTATATTTATAAAACGCGTCAGGTGCATCGACGCAATTTAGGGTTTACAAAATAAGTCGGTTCTAGAACACGTCGGCCCTAGAAGAGTTCAGAACAAAGTCAACATGCACTAAATGCAAGGGCACTAACCAAACGACCTAAGATTTTCCACATAACTTAGACCAAAACATGTGAAGAAGAGGCAAAGCGAAACAATGAGGAAGCATGACCTTTGATGCAACTTTGCATTAACTTCTTCCCCCATGTCACCCATACCTTGCTCTATTCAGGCCCTCGTCATCAAGACGTCTTCTACAATTTGTTCACAAGTGGCATAGGTGAAACCCTGGTTTTCCATTCCATAGCATTAATATCATTCTTTGATATGTTCAATTGTATTGTTCCAGTCTCTCTCATTGCGGGATGTTCATATTCGGGTCTGAAACCTCAAACCAGACTAACATCATCTTGCAATCAAGAATCCTACTCTTGTTGTCCAGTTTCATTTTTCTTTGCTGCTTTAGAGATGGAGGATCCCTCTGTGTCTCTCTTAGCCTTTCCATTCGTTATCTTGCTAGACTCAGCCTGCATTCATCAAACACCAATGTGAGAATCCGATTGTTGACAACATTCATCAAAGTGTTAGCTCAAAATCATGATAAAAACCATTAAATTAGCCATTAAGCATCAACACTGGATCATCAAAATGAACATAAGCAACATACAACAGTGAAATTTACCAAATTAAAGCATGGAAACATAAGAATTTATCATTAGAATCATCCATTTCACCAAATTTCCTCGTTTCATAGTGCCTCCCAGAAAATCCAAAAAAATCTGGCTAGACTGGATTTCCGTGAAAATGACAACACAACTTGAATTCCAGGAAAATGAAGGGGAGAAGGAGAAATCAGGAAAATCCGACCAGACCAAAATTCTGCAAAAAGCACAAAACTCTAGACACCAGCGCATTTCTGGGAAACTAAAGGGATTCAGGAACATTCGGTCGGGCAGGAAAATTCTGAACCTGACCAAAAACCCGAACACTAGCCACGACTTCGCTCAAATTGACTGAAGGTCACAAATTTGAGGACCCTAGACATGGAAATTGCTTGACATGAGCCTTCTATAGATCTTCTTTGAATCCTAGGCTCAATTGAAAGCAGATTAAGACGAAATGGTGATGCCCTAGGCATGAAACCCTAAATTTTAACCATGAAATGCCCAAACACACAAGAATTCAAACCCTAAGCAAGACCATAACATTTTAAAGCACAACAAGATTGAACATCCAACTTAGGAGAATGCAAATGATAAAGCAAAATGACATAAAGCTCCAAAAATCGATTAAACTCGGAAACCCGACGGCGAAACAGAATCCAAAAAAATCTGACCCATGCGGAATTCCATGAAGGTCAGAAATCTTTGAACTCAGTGCAAAACAGGTTGAGCCAGACTTCGGGCGCAATCCGGGAAAATCCGATCGTGGCGTATAATCCCAAACTAGCTCAAAAACTCGAACAACAGTGAAAAATGGAGTTTGAAAGAAAACCGAGAAAATCTAGACAGACCAGAAAATCCTGAACTAGGGTAAAAACCTAAACTACACCCAAAACATAATATTTTCAATATTTAACTTGGGAAAAACACTTGGGCAAGCAAGATAAACATATTTAGCACATGCTAAGGCAAAGCAAAACCTCAAAATCAAAGGGGGCAAACACAAAGAGCGAAAGCAAAAGAGGGTCCCATTTTAATCAAATTTAAAATGGGATGGTTATGCAAGGCATAACACCTCTAGCTCTAACTCATTATCTATCCATCTCTCTCTCCATCTATCCCTATATCTCTCTTTACCAATTGACCTCATGTACACTACAAATTGCAAAAAAATAGATCAAAATTTACCCTAATTGACCTTCCACAACACTTCAGCGTGCCCATTGCACACCAAGGTGCAATTTCTAGTTAATTAATTCCACTTAATACTTTCTTATTAAATCTACCCCATATTTGCACTCTTAATTTTTAATCTAGTCAACGTTCGTGAAACTCATGCATATGTCAAAGAAATTTAAAATAGATAGAAATAAAAGCTGGATAGTTGAATCGTATGAATATCAACTATGAGTATAAATATTTAGAATGAACAATAATCAAAATATTTATATAAATTTCATTCGATCATTATATTATATAAGAACTCTATTTTCTAAAAAAAATCAAAGAGGAGAAGAATCCCTAAAAATATTAGAAGCACCAAATGGATTAAATCAAACATCACATCAAAAGATAGTGTCCTAATTAAATATGAATTAGTCTTACCACAACCAATAATAGACATAAGTTAAAGGTAGGTGTTGAAGGTTACAAAAAGATGAATACAAAATAGAATTGATAATGTTGCTTAAAGTCCTCAAATCTTTACATTTTTGAAAAAAAATGAAGTGTCCCGCTAGAGGAAAAATATATTATTCAATTGCATTAATAATGAGATTCATAGATTTTTCTTTATGATAATATGATTCATGTTTCTTTAATTCATGATATACTTAAGCATATAATCATCAAAACAAAAGTAGATGAAAGAATAAGTACAATATTTTTTCTACAACCAAGAAAAATGGTAACTAGGTATTTCTCATGTAACATGAATTGATTCAATGAAATACATGTAAGAGAACATGACATTTAGAAATGTGTTGGGTCTAAATATCTTATTATAAATACCTTTCACAAGTTGGAGAAGTTGAGTAGACAAATGTTACTACAATCATGATCAAATAATACTTGTTAGATTTTAGGAATGATTCAATAATGGCAATCTATGGACCAAATAAAACTAACACAAATAAAATAATTTACAATTTATAAATTACCTAAAATAAATTAAAAAATTAAAAAATCATAGAACTATTGACCCAAAAAAAAATAGCAATTACCTAAAACCTTGTTGTAAAATTTATTATTATTATTATCTATTTGACTCTCAAATGTTAAACAATTTTCACAAGATTTGAAATTTCTACATAAACTCCCAAACCTATACCCCAATAAATTTGAGATCAATGTTATTTATATGGTTTTCTATTAAATTTCACCATATTCTATACTAAGATTCTACATTATACACTATCCTAGTAGAAACTTTGCTTGAACTTAAATTTCTTCACAAAAATAGGAACATGTGGTAGGGCTCTATATGGGTGTGAATTGCATAGGGAAGAAATAGCACCAAGGAAGTAAATTAAAAAATCCATAATCTAACAAAGAATGTGGCCTTCTTCCTTATTGTGGGTGGGTCTCATGGTAGGTTACCACTCTAAATTCTCCAATAATCTATATTACTTTGTCACAAACACTCTTATAAGTGAGATTGTGACTTAATATCAACCAATTCCCAAAAATTTTAGATTTTCCTATCCCCATTCACTTTTGCTTTCTAATTTCTCTAAAATTTAGAAAAAATTGATGTCAATTGAATAATGTTGGTTGCATGTCATCCAAGGATTTGAAACATTGAGGAAAAGTAGAGTATAGGTTTATAATTTAGTATGGTGATTTTAAAAAAAATACAATAAAGTTGATATATATATATATATATATATATATCACCCAAAAAACACATTATATACACATATCTTTTCTAACAAAATACTTAGGATCTCTAAGAAAATAATATCTAAAATACAATTATATTTAGTAGCTAAAAATATTATGCAGAACTCTAAATTTTATTATGCTCCTTTGCCATGGATCTCTATATTCTTAAAAACTAATACTAAATTAATTGTCCACATTTTGTGCATACTACTCAAATTCTCATGTACTATTGCATGATTCAATGTAATATGATTATTAATGAAATATGATAGATCAAATGCATGTCCTTCATTCTACATAATAATGAAGGTTCTTATTAGTATATATTTGTACATCATGTTGTTTGAATGACCCATTTCATGATATTCACCTTGAAATCATTATAGACTACTATGATTCAATCAATTGATATTCAATTAATTATGTGCACATATCCAAGGACCGTGGAGAGGGACAACTTGGAAGCCCACATTAGGTTGGGGATATTTATAATTAATTATTACTTTTTACATGACTTGGAATACATGTGTGTCATAGATGGTAGTGGTATTTTAAATATAATTATACAACCTATTATATTATGCTACAAATAGTTTTCAATACTATGCAAGAAGAGTTCCACAACCTACAAATATATAGAAGAAGATGGTGTAATAACACACACTACACTAAGGGCCTTATAGTATAATATATGAACATTAGACAAGGAATACATGATATTATAGGAGGCTGTGCAATATTGCACAACCTTTGCACATGTCATTTAGACCAATATATGGGTCATATACACCTTAAAAATCCTTTAAAATGCCTAAATATTCCTAAATAAGCTATAATAAGATTAAACATCATAGAGGGAAAGGTGAATTTCTAAGGAAAAGGATAATTAAGAGTATTTTTGAAAGGTTATAAGGAAAAGGCTAGATGAGAGCATTATGAGGCTATATAAGTAAGTGAAGTAAGAGAGAAATGCATGGATCGTATATCATTGAGTGTGAGAGATATATTTATACTAGAAGATAAGGAGTAGAACAAAAGTAAAATAGAGAAGAAAGTATGTAATATGATAAAAGAATAATATATAGAAGAGAAGTATAAGGAAGAAGACTGGTGTGTGAATGAACTATGTATTAGAGATATATCATGAAAAAAAAATTGCATGATGATTTAATGGATATATGATACATGTTATGAGATATGATGTGTATGTAAATGTATTTGTATAGTCAATTTTAATTTTTATTTATTGCCACGACCTTTTTAACTCATCCCAAGAGTTATGTTCTTTGTCTTAGCACTAATAGTGTTAGATTTGTGAATAATATGAGACACATGATCAAACAATGAATAAAAAACCTTCCACAAAAGAGCTTTGCAAAACAAATATTTTCTATTCCTTAAAAACAAAAATACTTACAAAATGAATAATACAAGAGAGAATGGATGCTTTATAAGGGAAACCCTATAATAAAGGGATTAGATCATGACAAGTGTCAAAATCTTGTGTGATGAGATGAAATGATCTAATATTAGCTCTCTAGTTAACATAAATAAATCATTGAGTTAACTAATAAAGCAATCCTAAGTTTAGGTTAAGTGCATGAGAATTATAATAATAATTAATTAAATATTAATTAATTAATATCTAATACATGATAACTCTAACACCCCCCCTTAAGTGTAATGTAGGGAGTAGCTAGAAAACTCTAAAAACCAATGCATAAAAAGAAAAGCATGAATGGGTCTCGGCAACTTGGCCTAATGAGGTACCTAGTACAATCAAAGAAATCTCTCATAATTGGAGAAAAAAGAGAAAGCCTCATAGGAAAAACTCCTCTCCTAAAGAGAGATAAAATCATGTAAAAAAATATGAAGGAGGCCTCATGAAGAGCCCCCAAGGACATCTTCCTTCACCCCAAGGATCGATCACAACTAGGCATAACGAGGTGATGCTAAAGGTTTCATGAAGATTTCTGCAACCTACTCCTTTGTAGGCATGTACTTCAAGGTGAGAAAACCATCCTGAATAAATTGTCGTATGAAGTGCATATGGATCTCTATGTGCTTAGTACATTGATGCTCCACTGGATTGTGAGAAATGTGAATGGAACTATGATTGTCACACCAAAGAATAGTGGGACTATTAAGAGGAAAACTAAACTCAGTCAATGATTGTCGAATCCACAAAACCTCTTAGTTGGCTAAAACCGTTGCATGATACTCAACCTCTATGGATGTTAATGCAATAGCAATTTGCTTCTTGCAAGACCATGTAATGGGGACAAAACCAAGGTTGAAAATAAAGCCAGAGGTGGAATTCCTATCATTGACATCACTAGCCAAATTTAAGTCAATGAAGCCAATAATCTAAGGATCTCTTGATGTATAGTGAATACCATAATGTGAGATGCCCTGAATATATCTAAAAATTCATTTGAAATACTGTCAGTGACTCTTGTGTGGATCATGTGAGAATCGAGAGATAAGAACAACTGCAAATAAAATATTAGGATGTGAACGTGTCAAGTACAAAAGACTAGCAACCAAATAATGTAGCATCTACTGAAGGAGTAGTACAAGTGGAAGACAATACAACACCTGACTAAAATGGTGGGGGAAGAATTGCAATCAAGCATTCCAAATCTATGAATCAAGTCAAGAGCATACTTCTTAAATATGGAAATCCAATCTAAAGATTGACTAATTTGTAAACCAAGAAAGTAGTGCAAAAGGTTGAGATCTGTCATCTCAAACTGCTCCATCAAAGCTTGTTGAACATTCTGGATCATGGAAGATGAACCACCTATAAGGATCAAATCATTCATATATAGAAAAATGGTAAAAAGATCACCCTCCTACCTCTGAATGTAAAATATGGGATTAGAATGACATCATGTGAAGCTAGAAGAAAGCAAAAAAGTGTCCATCTTCTCATACCAAGCCCAAGGGGCTTGTTTGAGACCATATAGTGAATGAGGAAGTCTGTAAACTAGAAAAGAGTCCTATGTAAAACCATGTGGTTGCTCCATGTAGATCTGCTCATGAAGATCACCATGAAGGAAGGCACTCTTCACATCCATCTGAAAGACCGACCATCCCTATGAAACTGCAAGGGAAAGGATAAGGTGAATAGAATTCATCTTGGCATCAGGGGAAAAGGTCTCAAAATAATCAATGACTTCGACCTAAGAGAAACCCTTTGCAACAAGATGAGCCTTGTACTTATCAATAGAACCATCTGCAACATATTTGGTATTGTACACCCACTTGAACCAAACCAACTTTCTTCCCTTCGGAAGAGGAACTAAATCCCAAGTATGATTCTTCATGAAAGAAGAATACTCATTTTCCATAGCATTATCCCACTCAAGAATACCAACCACCTCTAAAAAAAATTTTAGGATCATTTGAAGTGGTATGACTCAAAAGACTAACAACTGATTTTTGTGCACAAGTGCAATAGGAGTCGAAAGGATCACCTGCCAAAGGTCTAGCTGCATCAATAGTATTGCAGCCCACTTGGGTAAAGGATGAATATCTGGATGTGGTGGGATAGTTGTAGCATCATCCTCATCCTCAAGAGATGAGTAATCCTCAAGATATGAGAAGTGAGTAGTAGGTGATGAGGGAGAAGCTAGGGATGTAGAATCCATTAGAGAAAAGTGCTCATCAAATTGGACATCTCATTGAAATAAGATCTCTCTAGAATCAAGATCAAACAACCTATACACCTTAACATCCTCATAGTAACCAACAAATATGAGAGGTCGACTTTTCCTCTCAGTGGCTTTTTGTTGAGCGTCAAGAATGAATGCCCCAACTTCACTACCAAAGACTCTGAATGGAGATACATTGGGCTTGACATGGGACTAAGCCTCCTCAAGAGTCATATATCACAATGTCTTGTAAGGAATATGATTCTAAATATAATTGGCACAATTAATTGCCTCAACCCAAAATGAAGAATGCATATCTCATGACTAAATCATATAGTTGGCCATCTCATGTAAAGTTTTATCCTTTTATTCAACAACACCATTTTGTTGAGGTGTTTAAGGAACTATAAGTTGATGCTACAAACTATGCTCAATGCAAAAGTACCTAAAAGTATGAGTAACATACTCCCCCTATTATTTGTGTGTATCCACCTAATAGAAAGACCAAATTGTTTCTCCACAAATGCCTTAAATATCTTGAAAGAATCAAAGGAATCATCTTGTACTTAAGAAAATACACCCATGTATGCCTGGAGAATTCATCAATAAATGCGAGCACATATTTGGCCCCTGAAAGTGAAGAAGTCATAAATGACATGAGGTCACTATGAACCAACTCAAAAGGTGCCTTGATACATGTAGCTCTACCCATAGGAAAAGAATCCTAGTGATGTTTCCCAAGAACACATCCTCAACAAACACCATCAGTACAAGAAATCTTAGGGAGCCTAGACACTAATGCCCGTGTACTCATTTGCTAGAGATATTTGTAATTGACATGACCAAAACGTTCATGCCACAATATACTCATAGTGTATGCATGTGCTATAAAGGATGAACCTGAACCAACTAAAATCTTAAAACCATCAAATCGGTATAAATGAGAAGAAGAATCAACACTCCCAATGGCCACAATAATATCAAGATCAAGAAGGTCATGAATAACTACATCATGTGGGGTAAACTTGACTCTCCTACTAGTACTAGATTGACAAATCTGATACACTAAAAGAAGGTTGGTTGAGATATCAAGAACTACAAGCACCTTATGAAGAAAACCACCCTAAAGTGTGACAATTCCTGAGCCCAAAACTAAAAGCTATGTAGAATCCCAAACTGCAATCTAAGTAGTCCTATAATATAAAAGGGATGAGACCAAATCTTGAGAGTGTGTCATGTGATGTGTCACATCAGAATCAAGTATCCATTGAGTTGCAGAAGGTAGGGGCCATGCAAAAAGAGCATGACCTTTACTTGTAGATGAGGAAGAAGATTTAGGGGTGGAGATGTTATGTTATTGCATGGATTCCTCCAAAGCCTCTAATCTCTTCCGACATCAATTGACTGGATGTCCCTCCTTTCCACAAAAACTGCAAGGTTCACTTGATTTCTTCTTCGTCTTGGAGGAAGACTCACCAGACTTCGAAGTTTCATCATACCGAGGAGTGGTTTGAGGTTTCTATTCTGACTTATAAGATGTTTTGGAGGAACACTCACTACCTAATGAAGAATTTTTCTTGGGATTCTATTTGTTCTTGTCTTTCCCTTTGCATGTCTATGCTACCAATGCTTGTGTTTTGAAACTGAAAAGAGATTCAAACTAAACCAACTTTTCCTATTCACAAGTCAAATGCTCATAGAAAACCTTGAAAGTAGGCATGGTAAATACATTTCCCAATGCATCCATAGTAGAGTAGAAAGTATAAGAGAAGACCTAAAGGACCCTTGAAGCTTAGACATAATTAGGAAAATACATTCTTTATTAGTTTTATCCTTCCCACAACCCTGCAAAAGAGATATGAGTGACTTAAACCTCTGCATGAAGTCCTCAATGGAGGGGAAAGAATTAGGCACAAGTGAAGTCAATTCTACCTCAATCTGGAGAGCTCTATACTCATTGATGGTGCCAAAAATATCATTGAACCTCATCCACATAGCCCTAGGAGTGTTGCAAGACTCTAGATGAAACAAGAGACTATCTCAAACATGCAGTGAAATCAAACCCATAGCCTCATTTGTCTTGTTCCTATGTTGAAATATCTCAAATTGACGAGTCAATGCTAGTTGTACTTCATCCAAAGTGGACCATAAACCCTTAGACATGAGAATTTTGGTCATTTGAGCTTTCTAGGTATGATAGTTGTGTGGGATAACATGTTCAAATGAAGAGGTGTCTACCATGATGGTTGAGGTTTGCAAAATAATGTGCGGTAAAGGATTTTTGATCTCTGATGTATATAGATAATGGAAGTGAGAAATATAACCCCCCACAATAGGACAAACCACACCTGAATACAACTTTTAGAGAAAAAAAAGCTTAAAAAATAAAAATCACATTAGAGAGATCTCTATGTACTTGATGAATATTCTAAAAAAATGGACTGCATGGCTTTGTAGATCACTAAAATATCTTTCCAACACTTATTTGTTTGTAAAAAATGGAGTCTGTTTTCCCAAGTTATGGCCTCGAAAGCACAAAAAAGAAGAGTTGACTTCAGCTAACTATAGTAACATTTTTGGTATAAAATTAGAAAAAATACTTATAGTTTTGGAATGAGCTTGGAACGAGCTTTTCAACGATATAAAGTTTTTGAAAAACAGAGTTTTTACGCCTAAGATATACCCAATTTTATAAAAGTTAAACAATTAGGCCCCCAGGGCAAACATGGGGCTAAAAATAATTGGCCCCTAGTCATATGCATGACCGACCGCTGGTGCCTGGGGAGAAATGATTGGCCCCTAGTTACACAGGTGGCCATAGAGGATGCAAAAACTAGCGGCAAGGGCTTAGCTTTTAGGACATGGTCACTAATGCGACCTTTGCTTGCTCAAGAGAGCCTGTGGGAGCTTAACAAGGGCCGACGACGGGATTGGGCCTAGTGGTGCTGAGCTCTACTTAGAGTAACACCCAAGCTGAGCGTTGGTGGCTCATTTTAATAAAGCATTGGGCACTTTTTAAAACAATGATTTTTTATAATTTATAATTTATAATTTTCAAAAAATCCATACAATTTTGTACAGGGGTTGTACCAGGGCCCTTGGTAAAAATATTTTGCCTCCATAACCCTTGCACCAAAAATAGGTAAATTTTATATCAAAATTCATTGAATCGACCTTTTGTGTGTGATGGTGAGGTTCATTTTACACGAAAGTTCTCTTAAAATTCTCCCACCTCCAAAAATTGCAAAAAAAGCACTAAAAAATCTAGATTCAATCATGTAACCCTAGATGAGAAAAAAACTCAAAAATGGAGAAGGGGTTCGCCGAATCCTTGCTCTAATACCATGTTATATTTATGAATAACACAAGACATGGGATCAAACAACAAACAAAACACCTTCTACACAAGAGCTCTACAAAACAAATATTTGTTATTCCTCAAAAAGAAAATACTTACAAAATGAATAATACAAGAGAGAATGAATTCTTTATAAGAGAAACCCTAATGACAAAGGGATCAGACCATGACAAGTGTCAACATTTTGTGTGATGAGATTGAATGATCTAATATTAGTTCTCTAGTTGACATAAATAAAACATTGAGTTAACAAATAAAGCGATCCTAAGTTTAGCTTAAGTGCATGAAATTAGAATAATAATTAATTAAAGATTAATTAATTATTATCTAATACATGATAACTCTAACACATACTGGGGTATAAACACAACACCTAAGTAAATTAGGCTTAGATCCCTGATTTACACCCAATTCTTGCTAAATTTTTGGTTCCATTGCTATGAAACTTATAAAATGGTACAAGAAGACCTAGTTAATGGAGATATCATTTGTGGAATTAAAAGAGTCAATATGAAAGGAATATAAATAAATAAGAAAAAAAATGGTTTGCAATATGGTCTTATACATTCTAGCCTCATGAGAGAGGGTTAGGAACCAAGGGGGTGGCAATCAGAAAGGAGATGTCCTAAAGGAATATGTTAAAATATGTAACCAATGGAAGCAAGAAAAGAATAATACATAAGGATTAATAAAAGGATTATTGAAGTACCACGTATAAAATATCCATGGAAAAGGAGATGATTAAAAAATAATAAAGATTAAGGAATCTATATTGAATTGTCAATGTAATTAAACATGAAAGAAAAAGTAAACAAATCAAACAACTCACTAAAGCTAATATGGAGCAGATGGGTGGGAAGAGGAGCAGAGGAGGATTTTTTAAATCTTCTGAGGATGGCGACGATAGTGAGGACAATTTTGATGCAGATTCAAATGCTTTTGAGGCTCTTCCTGTCTCTGTGGCTGCGATTGCTCTAGGGTAGATGTTCTTGGAGGCATTGGAATTTTCTGGGCCCCTATTCTCAGATGCTTTGGGAGACTCTGTGGCTGCATTCTCCCTTTTGAGAGCTGATGGGTTGTTTGTTGGGTTACCATAGTTGTTCTGCCCTTATTAGCGCTAGCTGGGGTTCTTCTTTGGAGCAACTTGTGTTGCTTATAGTGGATGGATTTTTGTTGTTAGCTTTGTCTCTTTAGCTCGAGCCTTTCCTCTCTAGCTCTATGCTTTCCTTCATGTTGATGGTGTTTTCTGCATAGCAACAACTCAGACAAGATACAAGTATCCTATCTCTCTTGAAAGGTAAATCTCTATCAGCAAGCCTTAAGAGATAACCCCAAGGTCTCTAATGTCAGGTCTTGACAATGCATAAACAACTCAGTGATAAATGTGAAAATGCTGGTAATCACAAAGGGACCTTACTACAAGCAAATATTGAATCGTTAGATTTATCAGATCTAGCAATATGGTGATACTTCCAATCCTAAATCTAACCCAAATGATAAAGAAAAAGAAAAATACAAAGGGTTTCAGAGAGATTTCTAAGATTAAAACTAATCCTAAGACCAACAATGCAAATGATGAAATACTTGAAATGGACCAATCCCCTAAAACTAATTTCTGCTTGACCCAGATGAATCTACAATCTTACAGAAATAGTGCAATCTTCTAAGGCATTAAGGATTTTCAATTCATGAACATTCATCCAAAACAATCCTATTGCAATCAAAATGAACAAGCATCCACAATTGAACTAAGCACAATGCATTTAAAGTCTAGGCTAACTTTGCAAAGCAACTAACAATCAGCTAGCTGCAAAAATTATGGACTAGGCATTGCTGCAAACACTTCAAGCATCAAACCATAAACACCATTGAATCATTCCTAATCCTAAATTTAACATTTATCTAATATTTCTTAAGAAATCTCAAAAGATAGAACAACAAGAACCATGCAAGATAAGTCAACACAAAGAGATCACCAAAAATCACAATGTCTTCAATTGTATTGAATTATCCAATGACAACAACAATTCCAATGTTCTATGTTACAAAATTTTCTCTAAAATGAGACTACCTCCTAACTCTAGCCTCTACTCTAATACTTGCCTCAAAGTCTAAATTTTCTATCTCTACCCCCCTTACAAATGAGGAAAAATTCCATATTTATAGAAACCCCCCAAGATATGTCAGCCTAATTAGGGTTTACAATAAAAAACGGCCACAAACAAGTCATCCCAAGAAGTTCTAGAACAACATGAAATGGCATTAAATGCTTGGGACTCATCCAGGTTGGCCTGGGGTCTACAATGTAATTCAGTCTAATGCATGTGAAGGATGAAGAAGGAATAATGGGGAAGCACAAATTTCAATGTAGCCCTGTATTAAATGCTCTTTCCCCTATCTTTATCTATTTGATCTTGCACCTTCAAGAAGATTCTATCTAAGTCGGCCAAGGGTGGAGTAACCAACACTTTAAATTTCCTCTCCATAAATTTTATCTCATCCTTTGATTGATTGACGACTTTATCCCAATCCGTCCACATTGGTGTCACCAATTTCAAACCAAGTGGATGACAACTTAGACTCAGGAACCTTACTCTTTATGTCTAGCTTAATTCTTTCTGCTTTTGAGAGCGAAGGTCCTTCAACACTTGAATCTGTCTACTTGCCCATTGTCTTGCTAGCCATCTCTCTACTCGATTCAATCTGCATCCAACAAGGAGCCACAATAAATTCATCTTTATAATATCAACTTAGAAGTTTAGCCAACCATAGAAAATACAGTCATAATCAACCAACCCAAAGCAAAAGATCAAAATCCCATAAATTTAAAATGAAGCACCATTACTAAAAAATCGAGGATTTTGAGCCATCTGGGGAAATCAAGCTAGGGAGGAAACTTAGGAAAATCCCTGCTAGGCGAATTTTAACAGTTAAGCATGAATATCAAGAATCAATCACCACAAAATGGAAGAAAAGCATGCAACATATTTTAAATTATTAATATCAAGCATGAGATGCTAAACCCATAACATTGAATTCATTATCCTCCAAATTCTCCATATTGTGAGACAATTTTGGGAAAATCTGCTCAAGAAGGAAATCCGCGAAGTATACGAAATTCTGGGCTTTTGCATACATCCAGGAAAACGAGCAAACAAAGGAAAAATCAGGAAATTCTGAAGGTGCGGGAATTCTGTGAAGACTGTGAAATCCCGAAAATTGTTATTTCTCCTGATTTCACCCAAAATAATTAAACGATCACAGATTAAAGGCGCATGAGCTCGAATCTGATTTGTTTCAAGTCTCCTATCGGTTATCCATTGGTTCTCAACATTCTTAAAGGAAAATTGGTGAGGGACGGTGATGCCCTAAATTTAATCATCAATTTCCCAAGCTTAAACCCTAAAATTCACCATTAACGCAAGGGAGTTAGTCAGATTTTGATTTCCATTCTTACTAAGCTTGAGGATGGGTTATTCAAAGGAGACACAGGTGAGTTTCACCTAAATGAAATTGAAAACAAGCTCACAAACTCACTCAGGTCCGACAATCACACAAGCACGCAACATCAAAATCCCTAATGGCAATGCAAAGCAAACGAGAACAAGAAATCTTCCAAAACCTGCTAAATACTGGCTATAAGAATTGTACCACCAAGCACTAATGCAATCGACAAGACAGACCGAATGCAATCCGAGAATTCAACAAGGAGACAAAATTTTAGGAAAATCCGATCCATGCGAAATTCCACGAGGTAAGAATTTCTAGAAAATAGTGCAAAACATCAGCCACTGGGTTTTGAAAGCATCCAGGGAATTCCTTCTAGAGGGAATTTTCTCAAAAAGAGCTAAAAACCCGAAAGGAGTTCAAAACATTAGATTTTCAAAATGCTTCCTAGAGGGGGGGCATTTGTACAAATAAAATAATCATTCAAGCACGCGTTAAGGCAACAAAACCTCAAAAAAAACCAAGGGCCAAGTCACCAAAAATGAAAGCAAAAGAGGGTCCCTGCTTTCAGTGGGGCGTGTGTCAAAAATTGCACTACACTTCAGTGGTGGGATCTTGTTTTGGAGTATTCTTTGTTCTGCTTTTATGGTGGTTTCACCTTTGGAATCTCTTGAAGATCTAGTATTGTTCTAGGTGAGGTGTTTGTGGAAAGTGGACTTTTGCGGATCCTCCTTGTGTTTCTTGGGGTGTTGTTGCTACCCTGGTTCAGTTCCTCTTATGTTTTTGGAAGGTTGCTATGTTTCCTCTTTGGGTTGTGAAGTTTTTTCTCTCGAAGGGGAAAACTAGTATTTTCTAGCTCTGGTTGTTTTGTTAGAGGTTTGTCTCTAGTTTTTTGGTGTTCTCTCTGTTCTCACTTGTCGGCTTCTCATCCCTTATGTTACTGGAAGTGTTTATGGAGTTTCTCTTTGGGGGCTTGTCCCTTGTTGCTTCGTGTGGGTTGTTGCCCTATTTTTAATGAGATGGTGGAGTGGAATGCCTTTTTCTTCCACTTTCTATTTTAAGCAGTGTCCTTGGCTGTTTGAGGTCTTGGTTTGTCTCGAGAGGGTCCTGTTGAATGGTTTATCTACTTTTGAGACTTTGTTGGAATGGTGGCTATCCTTTCATGTTGTTTCTTTGGGAAGAAACTTGGTTGTTGAAGTTGTCCCTCTTAGTCTTCAGTTATTACAAGCTGGTTTGGTTGTGGCTCTCTTGGAGCCCCTGTTGCTTGCTTAGCCAAAGGATGGTGTGTTTCACCAGTCTTCTGAAGCTTTGGATTTCTTCCATTTCCTTCACACTGTGTCTTCTTTTGAGGCAAAGACTGCTCTTGATGATCATGAGTCATTTCCTATTGAGATGGAGGGGGGTGTGGTGGACGTGGCTGGAAGCCCTCTTTTCTAGTCTCCTCTGGTGGTGTTCCTATTGAGGTGGAAGTTTATCCTATCGAGGTGGAGCTTGAGGTTGCTGGAGATTTATGCTTTTGGTTTTTTGGATTTTCACAACATCCTCTCCTATAGAGGGGAGCTCTTTCCTCTTGAGGTGGATTTGGAGTTGGTTTGTGGGGTGATTGGGAGTTTCAAGGGGATTCTCTCGTCTCTGGTGTTCCTTAGTTTTCTTTTTTGTGTGCTTGTGCTTTTGATTATGGGTATGGGTTTGATGGTGATCTTCACCATTAAGTTACCTTTTTTTCTTGGCTCAGTGATTTTTTCCTAAGCAGCTGGTTCATTAATGCCTGGCTGATGCAAGCGGTTTCTATGTCTCCCTAAGGGTTCTAGGTCCTTGTTAAAATTTTGTTGTTAAGGGATCTTGGTCCCTCTCTTTCTTACTTGATGTAGCTTGTGTAGTCATGTCTTCTTGTTAATTGTTGTTGTTGTTTGGCTATTGATTGTATGGGAATGATCTTATTTGCAGCTTGTTTATCTTGGAAAGGGTTATGGAGCCCTTCAAAACCATTTGTAATGGGTTTTGAGACCCCATCAAAACTTGTTTTTCCTATAATCAAAAACATGAAAGAAAAAGATAGAAACAGGTCTGGGAGAAGTAGGAGAGGTATTGCAAAAGAACAGAGAAGGATAGGGAAGAAAAAATAGAGTGTACTAAGGGTGCTAATACTAGAAAAGAAAGGATCTTGTGAATGAGGAAGAAGATTTAGAATGCTAGAGGGTGTGTTGAAAATGTTGAGAACATAGAAAATCCACTACTAGAGGATGTGAGCATAAATGAGTGTATTGAGGGGGTTATAATTGAATGCAATTTCTATAGGAAACATTAAGATTAAGCAAATAAAGGGACAAATAATAATTACACTACCAAATAACAAAGATACAAATGAGAAAATAAATTTAACCATATGGATAAAACAACTAAGATTTTAGATGGTTTGGTAAAGAAGATTGAAAAATATATAGTATTTAAAGAGTCATTAAACGAAGGACTTGGGATCTATAGTGCTGAGAAGATGTATAAGCATAAGGGCTCTATCACTTGAATTCTTGACTCAAACACATCATTTAGAACCTGGTAATTTATCAAACCAAGAAGTATAATAAATGATGGTTTGAGGGTTTATTAACCCTTATTAGAAAAATAAAACCTCTAAATTTTAGTTCATAATTTGAGTAAAATTTTAGGATTACATAAAGAGATAAATAATGGAAACTTAAGAATTACAAGAAAGCAAAAGAAAATGAAGTTGAAACCATGTTTAAATACTTTTTCATGGATAGAATTGAAACAACTAATGAAGGATGGGAAAACCTAATATTAATTGATGAAGTGACCTTAACTAATGAAAAGTTGTCTTTTAAATTGATGTGATTACATGAAGAGAACCCCCCTAACCGATATTCATATACCATGCCTTTTAAGACAAGAAGAATGTTTGTGGAAAGTATAAATAGTTATTCAACTTGAATAAGAGAAAGACAATAAAAAATTGTAATTGATTGTACAAAGATATTGGGAAGTGAACTCTTTGTTGGAAATAGGATTTCATTTATTTACATTCCTAAACATTTCATGTATATCCTAAGTCCTTGGAAAGTATTCCCCAACACTAGAATTAGAAAGAGATTAAATTTGAATGAAATGAACATGTTAATTGACATTTGTAATTAATTCTAAATGATAGGAACATGTGAGGGCATCCAAGAAGAGTTCCTAAAAAATAGGAGCACATGGGGCGCCCACATGGAAGGTGGAACCCACTTTGAGTTAAGTTAATTGTTTGAAGAAAAAGATAACACTTCAGTAATTCATGTAAAGATCCTAGAAGTTAGAGATTGATGTTTACATGCATGGAGTTCAGTTCAGTTTAGTATCAGTTCAATTCAGTTCAATTCAGTTTAGTTATTGTTTAGTTATCTTCAGTTGCATGTTAGTTGAATTTAGTTGACTTGAATTGAATGCTAATAACTTGAGTTACATGATAGATAATAGGTAACTACTTTCAGTTAACAGGGGATGATAAATCATGCATGATATTTGCATGAATGGTGGAGAGATATGTTTCAGTTAATAGAGATTGACTTGGACCCACCTTGGGCACCCAAGTTGGAATCTTGGAGTTAACACTTTTGCATGATAAGATATTTTATAAGGCTAAGTTAAGTGGGCCCATTCTTGGGTGCCAACTTTGAGGAGAAGCTTACAAGATATCTTCGAAATCAATGTTGAGTTATGAATTCAGTTTGGGATTCCCAAATTGATGAAGGACTTGGTTTGACATTGTTTTTCACGGAAGAAATCTACTTGCAAAGAATAGGCATAGGTTTTGTGAGATAATATTTGTGCTTTGTAATTGTAAACTCTTTGGAGTTTACAAGGCTCATAATTGTCTATTTATTGCAGCAAGTTGAAGAGAGTTTTATTAGATTTTATTGCAGGTTGTGAAGAAGAATTGTTAAAGGAAAAAGAAGCATCTCAAGCAAGGATTGATAAAGAATTATTGTAATCTTGTTCTAAGGTTAAATAATACAAGCACTATTGATTCTGGTGGTTGAGATTTTTCCCAAAAGGTTTCTCCACGGTATATGTTGTGTCACTTCTATCTTCTAGTCTTATTCTTCTACAATCTTTTGTCTACTTCTACAATTGGTAAAATGAATCTAAATAGATAGTCATATACAAAGAAATTGTAACAAAGAACACTTAATTAGATCTACAATCTCATAGTTTTACAAATTATTAATCTACTTAATTACCTCCATTTTCAACATTTGGTATTAGAGCTAACGGTTGGGGTAGAGTTTGGGACCCCTTTCTCTTAAAAGTTTGAAGGTTTTTTGGCTATAGTGGGAGATTTTACTATTGTGTTATTGCTTATTTTGGAAAATAAGTTTGTTACAATGAGTTTTAATTCTCGTTTAGATATTGAAAGATTCAATGGATCTAATTATGAGATGTGGAAACTAAAAATGGAGGATCTCCTTGAAGAGAGAGATCAGTGGTTAGCTGTTGGAAATGAGACACAGTCACCTACAATGATGTTAGTTGAGGATTGGGATAAGCTTGATAAGAAGGCAAGAGGGACCATAAGATTATGTCTTTCTGATCTTGTTCTCTTGAATGTTTCAAAAGAAACTACTGCATATAAATTGTGGAAGAGAATAGGTGATATTTATCAAACTAAAAGTCTTACTAATAAGTTGTATCTGAAAAGACAGTTGTATTCTTTAAAGATGAAAGACAGTGATTATGTTGCAAATCATTTGAATGCTTTTAATTTTTTTCTAAGTTAGTTAGCATCTATAGATGTAAAGCTAGAAGATGAAGATAAATGCATTTTGTTACTTTGTTCTTTACTAGAATCTTGGGAAAATCTAATTGTTGCTATTAGTGGTAGTGGTGCATATCCGAAGATGGACAATATAATTCCTACTCTCCTATCAGAGGAGATGAGGAGGAAGTCTAAAATAGAAATCCAAGATGCCTTTTTTTGTAAAAGATAGGCCTGAGAAAAAGGAACCTAAGGGAGACAAGGAAGGAAAGGGTAAGTCTGAAGGACAAAGTAAGGTAAAGTGTTGGAACTGTGGGAAACTGAGACATATGAAGAAGGATTGTAAGAACAAGAAAAAGAGTTTTGATTCTTCTACAAAGGAATCCTTGGATGATGGTAATCATGCATTGATCATTTCATGTAAAAATGTTAGTGATGACTCTTTGCTTGATGTTAAAGAGTGATCTTCATGAAGAGGATGGTAGTCATGATGCCATGTGTAGCTCGTACCACGGTTCAGTGGGAGTTGTTGGCAGTGAGGTGGATGCATCATTGGTAAGGTTATCTTGATGTGATTAGGGATATGTTTTTTCTTGGTTTAGAGTGGTTGATATTATGTCATGGTTTACTCTTGATACACATTTAGATTTTGGCATGGTACTTGTTCTCTTGAGACTAGGATGTTTATGTATGTTATGATGCATGTGATCTCCTTGGAGGAGATGGTTAGATCATGGATGCCATGTTTATGTTCTTGATTCATGGTTGGAGCTTTGACATTGATCTTGTGTAGTTCTCTTATGTATTGGGTACATTAATCATTTTCTTGATTACTTCATGATAGTGCTATGTCGCATTTGGAGTTTGGCATGGATTGGTTGGTTACAGGTCCTCATGGATACTTGGAGAAATAGGTGTGGCTTGAGTTCTCTTATGGTAAGAGATATATGTTGGAATGGTTACTTGTAAGAAAATATTTTTCAACACTAAAGACCGAGAAGCCTACACCTTGGTTGGACATGAGTTCAACACACTTGATGGTTTCACATGCCTCCAAAGAGGCAGTTTGGTTACAGAGACTTGGAAAAGGTATTGGTTTTAATTGCAAGTAAGTTAAACTTGAATGTGATAGTTAGAGTGCTATTTGTTTAGCCAATAAATCCTATGTATCATGCTCGTACTAAGCATGTTGATGTTCAATATCACTTTGTGCGAGAAATGGTTGAGAGTGGGAAGGTATTAATTGAGAAAGTTGACACTTTAATTAATGTTGCAGATTATCTTATGAAACCAATTCCTACAGATATGTTCTCTTGGTTTTGAGTATTAATCATTTGCTTGTAGCTTCATGATTATGCAGGTTGCATTAGAAGTTGGCATGGATTGATTAGTTGGTACAGGAAGGCCATTGGCCTTGAGTCCTGTACTTGATTTATAAGAATGATTCCTTGTTTAGAATAATTTCAATGTATAATGTCAAGTGGAAGAATGTTGGAAATAGGATGTCATTTAATTGCAATCCTAAACATTATTTCATGTATCACCTAAGTCCTTGAAAGTGTTCTCCAACACTAGGATTAGAAAGAGATTAAATTTAAATGAAACAAACATGTTAATTGACATTTGTAATTAATTCTAAATGATAGGAACATGTGAGGGCATCCAAGAAGAGTTCCTAAAAAATAGGAACACATGGGGCGCCCACATGGAAGGTGGAACCCACCTTGAGTTAAGTTAACTGTTTGGAGAAAAAGATAACACTTTAGTAATGCATGTAAAGATCCTAGAAGTTAGGGATTGATGTTTACATACATGGAGTTTAGTTTAGTTCAGTATCAGTTTAGTTTAGTTTAGTTATGGTTCAATTATCTTCAATTGCATGTTAGTTGACTTGAATTGCATGTTAATTACTTGAGTTGCATGACAGATAACAAGTGGCTACTTTCAGTTAATAGGGGATGATCAATCATGCATGATATTTGCATGAATGGTGGAGAGATATGTTTCAGTTAATAGAGATTGAACTGGACCCACCTTGGGTGCCCAAGTTGGCAACTTGGAGTTAACACTTTTGCATGATAAGATATTTTATAAGGCTAAGTTAAGTGGGCCCATTCTTGGGCGCCAACTTTGAGGGGAAGCTTACAAGATATCTTTAGAATCAATGTTGAGTTATGACTTCAGTTTGGGATGCCCAAATTGATGAAGGACTTGGCTTGACATTGTTTTTCACGGAAGAACTCTACTTGCAAAGAATAGGCGTAGGTTTTGTGAGATAAGCTTTGTGTTTTGTAATTGTAAACTCTTTGGAGTTTACAAGGCTCATTATTGTCTATTTATTGTAGTAAGTTGAATAAAGTTTTATTAGATTTTATTGTAGGTTGTGAAGAAGAATTTTTGAAGGAAAAAGAAGCATCTCAAGCAAGGATCGATAAAGAATTATTGTAATCTTGTTCTAAGGTTAAATAATACAAGCACTATTGATTCTAGTGGTGGATTTTTTTCTCGAAAGGGTTTCTCCACGATATATGTTGTGTCACTTCTATCTTCTAGTCTTATTCTTCTACAATCTTTTGTCTACTTCTACAATTGGTAAAATGAATCTAAACAGATAATCATATATAAAGAAATTGTAACAAAGAACACTTAATTAGATCTACAATCTCATAGTTTTACAAAGTATTAAGCTACACAATTACCTCCATTTTCAACACTCTTTGAGATTGAATTAGCAAGAAATAAAGAAAGAAATATGAAATTAACAAGGTGAAGAGATTGTGATAAGAAAATAGTAAAGGAGAAGAAAAGAATCAAGAAAAATAGGGAAAAACTTGTTAGGATTTGGAATTGTACATCTTTGCATAAATTGGTTTATGATAATGATGTAATTAAATAATTATTTAGTTGTGGTGCATCTAGGATATGTGGTTAGCCACACTAGGTAATTATTTGGGGCCACTTGTAAATTGTATTGTAACATTTGGTTAATTATTTTTATGTGTGGGGGATATAGGATAATGATTTAATATTTGGGGAAATATTTAATAATGTGAAAATTTAACACCCAATATTAAACGAGGGGTCAATGGTTTTGTGTTCACGTATTTTTATGGCACATGGTTTTATTTTATCACTTGGTTTTATTTGTGTGAGCTTGTACCTATAGAAGCAAACACTTGTTTAGTGGTTAAGGTTGGTTAACTGAGTGGGTTTTCATATTATTGAGTCTTTTTTAGGAGTGCACATGTGAAGCATGGTATGGGATGTGTAGATTCATTCTTGAACACATGGAGGATGTATTAGAGAGGCTTGATGTTTCAAAAGTATTCATTGTAACTCTGTAAGTGCATGCATTATTTTATTGTTGAATAATAGATGGAGTATAGATGTTTTGGAGGCTAGGTTTTTTTCCCTCTTGAGGGTTTTCCTAGGGTATATCTTGTATTATCTTTTGGATTGTCTATTTTGATCTATGTATTATGGTTATTTTGTAAGCTTGTGTGCATGTTTTTCTCTCACGGGGTTATGTAGGAAATGGATTAAATGAGCTGGGTATTGATGCATTCTTTCCTAACAAAACCTTCACATAAAATTAAGAAACTAGAAAATATCTCTAGTAATATGAAAAAAAACCACAAAAAAGATTTCCTATATTTGGTGAGATCATTGAAGCATACAAATATATCCTTGTTCTAAAACCTACTTACAAAAGAAATGACACTGATAATGATTAGGCCAAATTGTATGAATTTGTAGTGACCTTGAGAAAAGATGCACTTAAATGTTATATGAAGGAATGTTATGATCACGACAAGGAGTGATATGTAATTAGGAAATAATTCCTATTTGATTTCAATTCCTCAAAGCCCAATTTGAAAGTGTAAGTAAGATGAGGGAAATAGGACATGGGGATGGAGAAATTATTAAATAATATGACCACATATTCAAATAAGTGGTGATAAAAATTGAAGATCTTCTTACTTAGAAGTGGAGAGTGGAATGGTTATATATATGGGCTATTAGAATTTAGAACTACTCCAAATGGAAAAATATTTGAAAATTACCCAAGTATAGTGGAATTGGTATTTAATGTGAAAGCACAACCGTGGATGAGAAGAAACAAAAATAGAGAACAAGGAAATGGAGAGGATAATATAGTTTCTTAAACAAATCAAAATTGAATAGGATATGCAAGTTAAAATGAAAATAATATGCCATCATAATCTCAAAGAAGGAAGATTCAATACACTTATTATTCTAATGAAATCCACGTGAGGAATGAGTACCTAGTGATGAGGGGTGAGAAAAGAGCTATGAAATTTAAAGTGGAATTATATCCATCACATAGAAGATTAAAAAGTGTGTAATGTGGGATATGTGGAGAATGGGGTGAATGTAAAATCAATGATTGTCCATATCTCCTATTTAGGGTAAGATATGAATATGAAGAATTATAATCTTGGTACAACCATCATGATGAGAACAATGGGTTTATTCATAAAGGAATGGAAAGGAATAAAGGTTTGGAAAAAGTAAAATTATATATCTAGGATCATGGATATAATCACCCATCCTAAAGAATAAAATGCTTGCACAACATCCATGCAATACAACATATACCACTATATAGATCATGAATAAATAAACTTTTATAGTTTACCTTCTAAATGATAATGGAGGCTATTATAATGACTATAGAGGATGACATGTAAGAGAGATGATATGGTCAAAGGAGGGAGGAAGCTACCTATTATAAATGCAACTAGGTGGTTCATTATAAAAATGAGTGTCAAGAGAAGAGTATAGATTTTACAATGATATTAGTCATTATCTATTGCCCAGGGCTTTTTTTAGTGGTGAATTCATATTATCCAATTCAAAATTGGTGAATACATTGCAACCAATGAGGTAGCTAAATCACCTAGATTTTATGAATTATTGGTCCAATGCATTTCAATTCGCCATCAATTTATTTATGAGACATATGTAATTAATAATTTTTCCATAACAAACTATGTATTTCCAATGGTCTAATTAATATTTTTGCATAGAATCTCAAAATTATGTATTAAATCACCCATGTATTCACCAATACTATTAAAATGATATTGTGCATTAGGACATGTTTCACCAACAACATTAAATGTTCACTACATGTGAGAACCCATTTCACCAATAAAATTTACAAATAATTGCATATGAGGACACATTTCACCAATAACATTAAAAAATAATTGTGTATGAGGACACATTTCACCATTAAAATTAAAAATTAATTGTGTACGAGGACCCATTTTGCCAATACTATGATAAATCCATGTGTTAATTGTAGGCCGATAACCACCTTGAAAATTACAATGTATGTGTTTTGTCAAGGTTTGATTCACCCAACATTTAAATGTATCATTGTATAATTTTGTAGGATTCACTAAATTTTTTAGTGGTGAATCAAAAATACCATGAGATCAACCAAATATGGATTGGTATATACAATCAAAACTTTGATTTATTTTTACACAACTTGTATGGTTTTGAACATGTGAGCTCTTGATTCGAATCACAGGCAAGTTACAAACTTACAACTACATGCATTATTGCATTAGTGAATAGCGAGCCAATGATAACCTAAAGGTAAGTGATGATTTCTTCATAGTGTTATAAGATTATTTATCTCTTTTTCATTCTTAATTCAATCTTAAAAATGATATTGAGTAGGGAATGGGATCTATATTCTATGATTCCTTCTTAAACAAGAAGACATTTTTTGGAATCTTTTATTTTGTGAGAGATGTCAAGTAGGAACAAGAGTAAGGCTCCTTAGGGTACTGAAGGGAGGCCATCAAAACTCCCAAAATGTAGAGTTACCACAAAGTCGTGCTTTGGCAATGTTTCTAGTCCATTAGATCAAGATGGAACTACATCAACTCTTGCACCAAATATTAACAAAGAAGGCAATACCTCTGAGGAAGATCAAAATGAGTTAATTGGGTTGGATGAGGATGAAAATGCCACAAAATGTGTTCCAATGGATACCCAAGGTAGCTAAAATGAGTTAATTGACCTCGATGATAATGTCGATGTCATAGATGACGTTGCTACAAGAAAGAGGAAAAGAAAAGCCAAATAAAAAATAGGGTGCGAGTAGGATATGAAAAGGAATTTTTAGATCGATTGGGTGTCAAAGTACCTATTTATTGAACTAGTGGAGAATGCAAACAAAGATTAACCTCCAACAAAATGCAAGTGTAGGATTTATAATTGGAAATATGAATGGGACAAGAAGTTGTAGCTAAAACTTGACATTATAGAAAAGCATATTGGGGTAAAGTTTATGAAAACAAATCATGGACATAAAAGAAAAATAAGTAGTAAGTTGGAAATCAAAGGAAGAATATCTTCATGTTAAGCATTCCCTGGAATATGATGAGCATACGAAAACAATGGTGAAGCTTGCTAAATGTGGAGGTTTAATTGAAACTCAATTTGGAAAGATAATGACAAGAGCACAACTAACAAAAACTATTTCGATGAGTGTTATTTTTCATATTTTGTCCAAAGGGTGTCCTATAACAGACTACCTAGAATATAATAATTTATTGTTTTTTTGGGTATTCCTAACTTTCCTAGCACACATTGGTTAATAAAATCTGGATGGGAATGGGCAGGTTATTTTGGAGAGACCTAGAAAAATAAGATTTACAGGAAAATATAAAAGATTCAACCTTCATTGTGTTATATTTAGATGAAGTTAATGTTGTAAATAATACTCCTTGGGTATGTATGCATGTGTATATTGTGCACAAACATGTCCACCAATCTCATCTACTTCGTGTTCATAAAATTAAGGAGAGTTTGACATCACAAAATCTACTTGAACTACTTAAGAAATATTTGAATATTGAAATTGGAGGTATGGATGACTTCACAATTGCCAAAAGGTTGGTGTGTGTAGGAGTTGAGGGAGCTTAAATAATGCAAGATCATAACAATGATCTTTACATAAAGTTACAAACTACTTGTTTGTGCCATACATGAATGTCATTCACTACATGGCACAAAAAATGAATTTAGTATTTAAAATTGTAAGCAAGTTGCCTTCAATATCAAAAGTTTAAAATGTAGTTCGTGAGCTCTACTCATACTTTTGTTGAAGTCCTAAATGGTTTGCGTAATTTCAAAACTTTGTTGAGGGAATAACAATAGGAAACAAGCTTCTCAAGGATGTTAACACTAGATGGATATCCTTGCATGGACTAGCAAAAAGAGTTTTTTCAAAATATCAATATTTGATTGGAGTAATGTATGAAATCCATATAGTAGACAAATCTCTTGACCTCTTACATAGGTTAAGCGTTATAAAGACACTCTTAAATTTTTCTGTTCTTCTCCCCATGTTGGATGAAATGAACAATCTTGTGAAAAAATCCCAAGAAAGAACTATGTATATTTATGGATATAGTAAACTACGTAGAATGACATGCATGAACCTTGATAATCTATATCTTTCAGATTATCCATTTGAAAGTCAAAAATTTATAAACTGGCAATTACTTACAGATTTGAACAATCCTAAAAAAAATACAATTTAATGCAAGTGGAGAGTTATGTGTCTTTATATGTGGATTTGAGATACCAATGCACTATTCTACGATGGTCAGATGCTTTAACAGATAATATTCAGTTTCAAAGGAATATTTTAATGACATTATTAAATCTGTAAGTACTACTTTAAAAGTCATTGCAAAATCTCTTTCCTAAGAGATTCTAGAATGATTCCCTCAAGATGAACACTTGAAGCTATGCCTATTGTGTATCCTCAATTTTGGGTCCCATCCCACCATAAACTAGACTATTTTCATAAGAATGTAACTATCTTGGCCGACCATTTTTGAAAAATTCATAATACAATGGACCCAAAATAGAAGGAATTATAAATGAAACTAAGTTTAAAGAGCAATCTGGTCATTTTGCAATAACTATGATTGAAAAGTTTAACTCCACGAAGAATCCCATGCAAGAAAGATCAATAAAAAGGGTTTGGGAAACCTTAGGTCAAAGTGAAATATTGTGTGATTCATTATTGAAAATTTTCAAATTTGTTGATTTATGTCAAACCATGATATTGGGGTTAGTGGAGGATGAGAGAGTTTTTCAGTGTATTGGGGTTTTTAAAATCAAAGATAAGAAACAAAATAGACAAGAATTTGGAAAATTGCTTGAGGATGTATACAACTAGGTATGATATCCAAAGTTTTCCCTTTAAAAGGGCACTCACAATCCAGAAGTACATAAGTGAAAGAAGAGGGTTGTGTAACACTTCAACCGTTAGTGGTAATGGAACAAATGACAAACACAATGAATGTTGAACTTGAGATGCAATTAAGTAGATTATGTTGGGTGAAGAAAATGAAGACTAGACTCAGAGTTAAGATGAGTCTCTCTCTCATCATCAGAGTGAGGACCAGGAGGTGAATTGGAAAATACAAGTGATTTAGTAGTTTCTAGGTATTTATACTACATTTCATGAATCATATTCTAAATTTTTATTGATGATATTTTATATTGTATTCCACGAAATTGTGAATCAAATTGAATAAATTAACATGCTACTATTTTCCATTGTTCTAATGTAGTATCTAAATTTTAAACTGTTATCTACTAGAGTTGCACCCTAACTAAGCTGCAAAATTTAACAAGTTAAGCTGTAGGACTTAGCACTCTAGAGAAAACATTGAACCACTCCTAGGCTTTGGGTCACCTAAAACTATTGATTTTGTAGAGGAAAAGGGAGAAGGAATGCTTAAACCGAAAACTAAAACTAAAAATGAAGGGTGATTCACCAAATTGACAAGGGCTATGATGATTCAAACTTGCATACACTTGGTCACTAATGATAGAGCTAAACTGCACAACTTATTTCTGTAAGTTCATACATAAATATTTCACAAGAAAGTTTGAAATGCATTAATCCTTAAAGAGGAAAAGTAAATTTCACAATCTAGAGATACATGCAACTTTTAAACACAACTTGCAACTTGCACAAACATACTTTTGTAGAAAAGGCATAAAAACATGAGACAAAACTTCAAGGAGATTAAGATACCTCACAAGTAGCTTGATCAATCACTCAATGACACACAAATACTACATTAATAAGGAGGCAAAACTTGAAATCAGTAGAATCCAAGGCACTGTCTGTATTTCATTCTTCCCCAAATGAGTTACAAAGTATGCTCAAGTCTGAGAAAGGACTACAAAATCACTAACTCTAGAAAACTGCATCCTATGAACTAACTCCCAAAAATGAGTCAAAATGAGAATATATCAATCAACCCCAAGTAGTTGCACCAAAATAGGAACCACCAATTGAGTTGGGTCGGATCCCTCAAAAAATCCTAAAATTAAGCCACTAGATTCCCTCCAAAATGGGTTCCAATGTGTGGAAAAAGTGGGTTTTACCATGTCAAGCATCTAAGCATGCAAAACCACTCCTATATTCCCTCCAAATCCTCCAACAAGATGCATAAAAAGCTCCTACATGCATGTGCACATGTTCGCAAACTGCAAATAACCTCCCCTAGATGCTTGCAAAAGCATAACTCCCCAACAATCACTCATTAAGGCACTTACATGGCATAAATTACCTTAATTTTGCATTTTAAAATAACATTTTAAATCAAGTGATTTATAAACTATCACTTAATTAAAATACTTTACAATTTATAAAAGAAATTCAAAAGAAAAATACAAGGAAACATTGACCCTTTTACACATTTGAAGGCCTCCATTTAATGAGCTTTTGAGTAAGGCATAAAACATAGAGTTTTAGCCCACGACCTCAATAGTTTGCATTGTATATTTTTTAAAACTATGACAAAAATGCCAAGTTTTCCATCGGCCACTTAGGGTTACAAACCCTAGAACAAAAGAAGGCAAAAAATGAAACACTTCATCTCATTTGTTCTTCAAGCCTTTTGGAGGAAAATTGGAGCTCTGGCCGCTACAAGGGTTTGATGATAGCACTTGTTGAAGACTTCCATGGTGAATTTATGAGAGATACTAAACTTCTCTCCACTCATTTTCTTCACAATACAACACTGGTAAGCCCTTTTTGGAGCAAAAAATGAATAGAAAGCTTTATTTCTAATGTTTTAAGGCCTCTTAGGCCGTGACACCATGAAGTTTCTACTCATCGTTTCCCTACTTGCTTCATTTTCTTGTGTCTCTTTCTTTATCTTTCCGCCATGTATGCCTCTTTCAATCTTTGGAAAAGCATCTTCAGGCATACATTTGGAGAACAAAAACACCAACTGGGGTAAACAGTTTTAAAACACTTGTCTTTTGAATTTCATTTTCTAAAGGATTAAAAGCTCCAAATCAAGCCATATTGAAAGGAAATGCACATTTTATGTAGATTTCCACTTTGTTCATTGTTGTTTCATGTATCAATTTTGAAGAATATATGACATTTTCTGTAGAAAATGAAACATAAGCCAATATAGGCCACGACCATATTCCTCACTGTAGGCACAAAAAGCACCATTTCTTGAATGGCCAACCCTGTAGAAGACTATTCTGGGCTTGAAACAATAAAACCCCAAATGGGTTTGTGAATGTTGTACAAAATAAGCCCTATTCCTATAGATTGCTTTTCTCTCTTGTCTAAATCTTCTATATTTGATACATAAGGGAAAAACCCAAAATGGGTTTTCATGTTTTGGCAAGAAAACCATATTCTAGGCCACGACCTCATCAAAATTTTTAGGTTTTTTTTTTGAGTTTATTGTATTGTAAAAGGAAAAACATACCTATCTTTTCCTTTCTTATGCTCTCTCTAGTTATTTCCATGTATTTCCTTTTTTCTGGCTAAGGGTTTCATGGTATACCCCTTACAGGTGATGCTTGCACTGTGAAAGTCGTGACCTCATCTCTCTTCTCATGAATTGAAAACTTGAGAGCTTTGTTCCTTAACATCCATATCTCTGCACTTTGGGTTGAGTCTCTTGCTCTCATCAAACACATATATATTCATAAGCCCAAAATTATTGCTTCTAGGTTGGTCTACTATCTTTGACCTGTCACGTATCCCTCTCTATGATTGTCATTTGAGATTATTGTTCTTATCATTTTTTGTGCATTATACTTTGTTCATGATTGCGATTTCTCTTTTCATCTTACTCAAAATTTCCTTATAATTAAGCTATGCATTGTCCCAATACTCTATTAAAAATCCTCAAAATACTATACCTCTTGTCATCACAAGATTGATGAAATTAATGATGACATGTTAATTCTTTACATGATCTCACACCCATTTTTAGCAACTTGTACTTCATGGCTAGACTCAATAGCCTCATGGTCACTATTTGTAGGGCTTGACAAACTTTTGTACAAAATTTCTCCATGCTTTTGACATTTTTCTTTGATAATTTTGGTGGCCTAATGCATCCTGAAAAAGATAAGTTAATGATATCATTTTCTAGATATTTTACCTTCAACATCGATACTTTAAACTCCAACTACCCTGCTATTGTTGTCTGGGTCTAAGTATTTCTTTAAAAAAAAAATGGCAGCACAAAATGCACTAGATCTTGATCTGTCATGATTTAATTTTGAACAGTCTTTGTATCCTTTACTTGTCACCGCCCTTTGACACTAGAAAGAAATTTCCTCTCTTTTCAGCTATCACTAAAGCTAAACAAAGCTTAATTATAAGCCTCACATTGCCACTATGAGAATTCTTGGATACAATAAAAGACCTTCTCATGTACTCTCATTTAGTGACTGCTCCTCTATCTTTCAGTTATTGAGCTTTTCTATACATACATTGTTCATTGATATACTTGACTTGTATGGATGTCTATAGATGAATGACATTTGACCTATCATGCTCATAAAGTGGCTCTAGCATTCTTGCTCAATGTCTCTGTAGTGAACGTGATTGTGTCCCATGATGACTTGAATACCTCCATACTATCCCTAAAATGACAATGTCCTAGGATTACACATGGTATATGTAGAAATGGGCTATCACTATTGATTATCACCATTATTTATTCATTTTTCTATATTTCTTATTATGGGACTGCCCTCTTAATAGCTCACTAACCCTTCTTATTATGAACTATTAAAGAGAATTGATGGCTATCTTTTGATCAACATGGCCTCCCATATTTCCTTCTCAGTCTCCCAATATGACTGTGAGTGAACAAACAACATCTCCTTATTCACCAAACTCAGAAATAAGTGAGCAAAACATGCCTTCATTTTCATTTATATTTGTAAAGCAGTGACTGTGCTTCTTTTGACAAGACATCTCATTACTTCTACACTTGTGATTTAATTGTCCTTTATCCCTATTTAATAGCCAAAATCTTTATGAATGCTTTTCTCATGCCATTGTTTATCTCTATACACTTTCATGACTGTACCATGATATGGTACTGTGATTGATGCAAGACTAAGATTGAACTTGAATAACATTCTCTTTGTTGTCTTAGCAATGACCATATTTTTATGGTTGTCACCATATCACTGTCATTCACACTGTCATTGTTATACTTTCTATTCACTGCCCTCATGTATAAAGACTCTATCTATTGCTCCTTGGACTGTTGACTATCTAGTTAAGGTTCTCATTGGAAAATCAGAATTATTACTATCTTTATATTGTGATTGTATTGGACATGCATTTTTTGTTTATTGCAGTGACTTAGTAAACTCACTGTCATGAATGATGAACACTTTCCCAATGCAACCACAATATAAGCTATAGTTCCATTCTCTCAAAAATAAAGAAGGCAACATGTTGGGATCAACCCTCGTGGGAGCCACATTTTAACCCACATGCTGATATTAAATGAATCAAGACAACAACATTACTTTTCTTAAACCTACACATGAAGCAAACAAGTTAGAAAAAATATGTGCATATGACAGAGATGTTTGATATGCTCCTTGTTTTCTTGGGTATCAATAGTAAGATTTTCTTTTAATGCACATGGCTGATTAGTTTATATGTTTATAGGGGTATGCACATATAGTGACTATAGACTTTTCATTGCTCTGACAACATTCTTTCTCACTGATGCAGGAAACTAGGAGTAGCAAGGAAGCAAAAACTGGAGGCAGGACAAGCGCAAGACTAAAGACAGTGCGGGGCAACCCAACTAGAACCAGTTGTTCAAGCAATGACTGGTCTTCTTTTCCTATATGTGTATGCTTTTATTTTGATATTTGTAAATGTATATTCTTTTAATTCATGTACACTAAAAGAGCCAGTCTCACGGATTGTGTGAGACAATACACATTTACATTATCAATAAAGACTATGTTTTCTTTGAAAAGATTTGTGCAATCTTCTCCTATGTTATATGCAATTGCATATTGTAATATGGTAGAATAGTCTTCTGATTTCTTTATGCACATGAAATGTAATATAGTAGAAAAATGTACCTATCTTTCATTTTTAATCACTTAAGCTCAACCTACTTGAGCTAATAGCAAAAATGGGTAACATAAACATTGTTTTTGTTGTTTTATTTTTTGAATTTCAATTTCTTCTTGAAACTATCTAAAGGATAGTCGATCCTTATGCTCAAATAACATAACTAAATTTGATCACATAATTAAATTTGATCATATAAAAAATAATGATCATGGATATATAGCCAATGCTCATATTTAGATTGATGCCTTAGACTTGGGTTACATAGTCAAAGAGAAATGCAATCATATTTTGAATAACAGACCTTAAACAAATTTTGTCAAAGCTTGTATATTACTTCCTTACAATGATATCCTTCAAAATTTATAACCAATTATTCTTAACAATCCTTGTATGCATTTAAAACCGTCAAGATCTTTAATACAACAATTTAATCTACCACTTGAATAGAAGCTATATGAGAAATATTCAATTGTATAAAATAGAAACGATGAACAAAAATGACTCTTGATCAAATTTTATTTATAAAAGAGATTAAGCATACAATTTAGGAGATAATTGACTAAAATTATCACAACATGTTCATGTATTCTAAATTTGTATTACTCTACAAAATGATAATTACATTTGTATTTTCCTTGCAAGACCTAGATTGGACTAGAATAGACCTAGAGCACAAACTCTCTGCTTACAAAATTCCAAGATCTTTTGTAAATGGCTTGAAATTCCATTTTGTGGAACAAATGAGAAAAAAGCTTAGAGCCATGGACAAATTTTATATTTTTATTTGACAATCTTATCCTCAAGATGAGACAAAAATGAATATAGTTGTAGAAGTTGTTGAAGGAAATATTATCTAATATTGTAATGATGAGGTAGCATGGAGAAAGAAAATGATGATTTTGTTAATCTTTTCCATCCACATTGAGAGCATAATATTTTAGTAAATTTTTAGAGTTGATGTTGACTACAATTAAAGATAAAAAAAAGAGGCAAAACTGCAACAAACTTGCAAACAACTAATTTCTTCAAAATGCCATGTCATTTAATTTATTGTACTTTTCATCCCATCCTGCATATTCCATCTCTGATGGACATGGGAATGAAATAACCTTGTCCACATTGTGATTGTATTCTAGATATCTTACATCTAAAAGTGCTCTAGTTTCTTTGCAAAATATATCTAGACCTTGCTCAGAGGAGATTAATTTATCTAAAGTGGAATTGATCAAGTTCGTATCTAGATCATCATTAGCATATATGAAAGATGCAAGGGTAGGGTCCATAGTGCTAAAATATGCCTTCCACTAATTTGGAGATTTGAGCTCTCCTTTATCCAAAATGCTTGGCATAACCTTCATATCTAAGCACTCAAAATACTTGAATTTAGCCTTTATCCGTTGCACCATTTTTACGATATATGCTTGCATTCCTCCTAACAATTTTTGCATATCTCATGTAGGCATAATATTTGTAGGCATATCATTCTCAAACCTTGCACCCTTAAAAATTCCCTGCAAATTAGCAATCTTGGGTATCTATTTATTCATTATATTCGACAACTTCTCTTGATCCTTTGCAATCTTAGCATAGGCATCCTTTAAATTGGAGTAAGATAAATGAGAGTCCTCTAATTTCCCAAGGACTTTAGATACCTTGTACTTAATTATAGTATCAAATATGCTATTGGTCTTTTTCCTCTACTCTCCCTATGTATTCTTTATCTGTTCTTCAAGCTTCTTTATTTTTGCATTTAATTCTTCCTTTTCTTTCATCAAGATGCTTGAATTTGAAGTACTTATTTCCTCAATTCCTATAGGTGACTATTTTTTTGGTGGCTTCTGTATCTTTAGCTTGTTATACTCTATAGTGAGCTTCACATGATCGTTCAATAACTTATCATACTCCTTGTGCAAATTCTTTACAGTGGCTTCACTAAACCTGGCTCTGTGAACAACCAGTGAAGTAGCTTGGGGAGTTGAGGTGTCTAAAACTCTTTTGACTTTCAAAATCCCCTTCATTTTTTGCATCATCTTTGTCACCTGAGGCTTATCAGTATTTGGGGCAAGAGCCCATATGGCTAAGGTTTCCTATTTAGGGTTGAAACCTGACCTTGAGTATACTTGTTCTGCTTGCTCCTCAAAAGAGAATATCTCTTCATCTTGTCTTATAATTGTATCAAGGGCTATTGTAGAAGCAATATCCCACTCTAGTAGTAACAACATCCCATTTTCTCTCACCAATCTCCTTCCCTTTTTAGGTGTTATGTTCTTGACATAAAAGTTAATTTATTTTAACACCCTATTGGTTACCTCATATTTGGAAGGATGGACTTCAAAATTTTCCTTGTTCAATTTATTATTGAACTCTTCTCTTTCAATCCTTATCATGAAGTCCTTGAACTCCTTAGACTTGAAAAATTCATCATCAAAGATGATTTGTGTACAAGAAAGGGCTCTCATATCATTGGATTTGTCCCTATAGTATGCCTAAATGGCTCTGTGGTATCCCAACAACACTTGCCCTTGGAGGAGATGGCATAACTTGATTCACTTATTCCTTAGTAACTTCAACTTCCTCTTCTTCATCAACGCCTAAGGGATAGTCAACCAAAGATGGTTGATCAAGTCTCCTTTTCTTTTGAGGTTCCTCTTGGGGAAGAGATTTAATGATGGGTACTTGTTGAGGAGATGAGGGTGTTGTTGATGATTGCTCTTAAGGAGCTGACTCCTTTATTGTTGGTCCTTTTCCTTTTTCTAACAAATGAATAAACAATAGGATCCTCTTGTGATTGGTAGGAAGGCCTTTCCTCCATCACTGGGGTTGTTGATAATTGCTCCTAAGGATCTATCTCCTTTATTATTGGCCCTTTTCCTTTTCTAACAAATGAATAAATAGTAGGATCCACTTGTGGTTGGTAGGAATTCCTTTCCTTGATCATTAGGGGCTTTACCAATTAATTTATCATGTTTTTCAACACCGGTTGGATTTTGGAAATATGATCCTTTATTTTTGCATAGGCCCTAGGATAACTTTCTATTTTCTTGGCCTTTATGTCATCTTCCTTTATGAAGGCAACCCACTTCACTTTTATTTTATTTACCTTCTTATCAACGAGGTATTTTTTTTACATCTTCACCAAAGATAAGTTAATGAGCAAATGAGGATCTCTTAATGTTTGTCCTAACTTGGTTGATGAATCCCTCAGGATGAAATGCTCTTACACCTCCTTGAACCATGTTATAAGTTTGCAACAAGGGGTAGATGAGTTCAATGCCCTCTCTTGTCACTACGAAGTATGAAAAGACTATGGAAAAAGGGAAAAAAGAGTCCTTCTACTCCTTGAGATGGGCCTTATTTGATTCATTAAGCTACAAAATTATTTCCAAATATGCCAACCTTAGAGGAACATATCTTGGCATAATATAAGGTTCCACAAGGGACCCATATACTCTTATCATAGTTTAATTGGAGTGGAGATACCAGTTTCCCCAATTATGTTGCACACCTAGCTCAGGCACTTTATCCTTAGGTCTTAAGAAATCCATGACTTCTTTATGCAGTCTACCCTCTTCTACTCCCATGAATCCCAATACTCTTATGACAAAATGATCTTCAAAGATCACATATCTTTCTAAGTCACAATGCATGTCCCAGACATGAGTCCAACATTAGATAGGGAGAGAATTTCTATTAGCATTTTTTATTTGAACATGTAGTACTTTATCCTACTTTGTTCTTCCTTCATACAAAAACATGTGGCAAATAAGAGAGTATCACCTTAATTTCACTACCTTGTTTCTTGTTTTGATCTCTACCAATTGCTTGTGGATGCTATTGGAGACATAGGTAATAAATTCAAACTCATTATTTACCAAGGGGTTTTGTATATCTACTGCCATGTACATTAATGGCACAAGGAGCTTAGTCTTAGCATATCCACCTAAGACTTGGAAAAGCGAATGGTAAGTCTTGATGAAGTAGTCTTCAAATATATCAATGTCGAAGGGCTCTATCTCACTTGCAAGAATTATGACATACCTCTTATCAAGCCCCTCCAATCTATACTTTGGTAACTAATATAACATGAAACTATGCTTGTCTTGTTGGTATTTTTGTTTGAAGAGATCAAATTCTATGACCTTGTTTGATGCTAGTTTCAAACCAAAGACCTTAGAGATGGTAGCTTTATCAATTGTTACTAACTACCCACCATTGGAAACTCTGATAATTATAACATTTTCATCATAATTTCTAACTATGCATCTAATGAATTCCATATTTGTGAAGATGTTAGGGATAATTAATTTTCCTAGGTCATATACCCATAAATTGGATATAGGAACCCTAGAAGCTTGTTTGTTATACCAATGGGTGAAAAGATTTCATATGATCACAGGGAGTTTTGCATCCCTACTTTCCCTTCCATGATCCAATAAGCCACTTGCAATTCCAGGCCCATGGGCATGCGTAACTTTTCTCGTAGAACCCGAGAGTTGTATAATTAAATCTTCATCAAAATGTCTTTTGGACGAAGATGGTTGACCTTTTGATTGACTCATGAGTATAATCTAGGTCTTGACCTAGGGTTTTTGTATAGAGTTCTAATATTTTGATGCTTTTTAGATAATTGATAGGATGCACAAGTTCAGTTATAAACTCTAGAAATAGAAGGCTAGAAGCTTTATGAATTGGGGACTTGATAATATAACTTACTCGTTTGTTCACTTTTGAAACCCTAGATTGTTGGAGGTGTTGTAAATGTTAAAAATTCGCTCTCCAAATTTGATGAATGCAAAATGATTTCATATCTTGGTCGAATTGTAATATTTATGGAGGAAATATTTGCGAAGAATCTAGTACCATTATATCATGTCATCCATTACTCTTCATTCATGTGAGCTATGCATATTCAACTACTTGTTCCTCATGTTTGAAAATGAGCCATTGATCTTTTGAAGACACGATGAGATCCAACGATCCATTTCAGATCACTTTACATGTCATTCAAGTGGGCCCACCAAGAAGAGCCCCTTCAAAAAAATTTGTGACGTCAGTTCAAAATCCACGTGGTGGTTTTTTGCAATATTGCAACCTCTCTTTTCTATAATAAATATTGCTTGCGGGCTTTAGGAGCAAATGAAAACAAGAAATCTGGTGAGCGATGGAACCAACAAAGGGTCTAAGAGCGAGTTCACTTGTCTTTTAATATGCACATGCGGTAATTTGATTAAGTGAAAACTATGAGAGGACAAAGGGGTCAGTAACCTTACAATATAAAAGGGCTTTATCAAACAACTTAGGGCATCGAGAATTCAGTAAGCAGGTCAATAATCAATTAGAATTAAAGTGCAAGGCAAGGTAGGGAAATTAGGGTTTTTTTTTACCATAAAGCATAGAAATGGAAAGATTTTGCAAAACCATAGCAAGAATGACAACATTTTGCAATTTTTAGAACATAATCAGGGGCAAAGAGTAAAAAAATAAAAAAACATATTTCTAGTTTTCAAATTGGATAATTTTTTATTAAACACAATTTTCAATTTCCATTTATTAATTAACATTATTAATAATTTCATATTTTAATTGTCATATTGATAAGTTTTACATGCAGTCAATGATTCAACTCAATGCTTAATAACAATAGTAGTAGTATATACAACATTAGCAATTGTTTAATGTGTATCTAGTAGTTGAAACCAAAGTTTTTTTGAATTGAGCAAATAAATAATACAAATAATTTGAACACATTAATGAACTTGAGTTTTATATTGATTTTCAAATGAAGGAATACATAGAAGCAATGCAAATCTCGCTCAAAATCAACACTCCATAGAACTGATTTGGAAACTCATATTATCAAATCATTCTATTAGCTTTTGTAGTGTGCTCTACTCATTTGATGGAAGTGCAACTTGTTCTAATTGATAGTACCTAACTTGAATTTTTTTCAACAATTCATCATTGAATTTGGAACTTGACTTGAATATTTCAATCAAAGTTGCATTCAAGGTTATCAATGGTTTGATTGAATCCAAATAGTTTGCCTCATCTAGGTTCTAAGGAAACTGGTCCAAATCGATCTTCCTTCTATCCTCCATCTTCTTTTTGAAAGCATCCTTTCCAATAAATTGCTTTACATTGTGTCAAAATCCAAGACCAAACCAAGCTCTGCCAATTTGTTTAGCTTTTTATTCAACTTCTTCATCTTTTTTTGCATCCTGATCCAAAAAATTCCTCTATTTCACATATTCCAAACACTATTGAATGATAAATGGTGTCTTTATTGAGGCATCAATCTAGTCGTAAATTCCTTTGAATTTCAATTCATTGTCACTGGATTTGTAGACTATTAGCAAAATTTGATTTGTAACTTTCTCTCTTGAAATCATATTTCTGTTGTCAACTACGTATTTTTTGAGCTTCATATAATGTACTGTCAAAGAATCAAATAATTCACACAAATGATCAATCCTCTGCATTATTTCCTCCCATATTTTTTTGTTTCATATACCTCATAGTTTCTCTATAAAATGCAGTTAACTTATTCTGACAAGACTTTATTTCATTTTGTGCTTCCCTCAACTGTACTGCCAATCTTTCATTGGTTTATGTTTTTTATTTTTTTCTGTTCTTCTAGATTGACTTTTATTCTATTTGTTGTTTCACTAGATTTTTCTAGGTTTTGTTTTAATTTTTTTGAAGTGCCTTTTTCATCATCATATTTCTTTTTGCTCTTATCTAACCTTTGCTTCAATTCATTCAATTTTAGTTCCACCTCAATTTGTTCATCCTCTTTTCTTGTAAATGTAGAGGCAATTTTTTTATTTTTTATTCTAATTTATCACTCTTTTTATCTGATGCTTTCTCAATTGCTAGGTCTACTAGTAACTTTTCTATTTGAATTTACAACCTATTTTCTCTCTCTCTCTCTCTCTTGCTTTAGCAATGATGTGTAGACCAATTTGTTGTTCTTTTTTTATATATTAATTTTGTCAAAAAAATTCTATCCAAAAAAATCCAATTAGAAATTGCTCACCTAAAATTTAGAGCAATCCATCTGATTCTCTAGTTTATTTTGAACTTTGGGAACAAACATGTACTCCATGGTTTCTATATTTGGGTCAAATGTGGGTAATACCCTAGTTGTTGTAGGCTTTTAAGTTATAGTATATGTACTCTCTATCATTTATTTCCTTTATTTTTTAATATATTTTTTATTTCTTTTTAAACTCATTGATATTGTAATAAAAACCTAGGGCCGTGAACATAATGGAATGCTTGAATGGCGAAGGAGTACTTGCAGTGATATGAACATCTCCAATTATTTGAGATTGAGCCCGAGGCTGAGGATTAGCCATTGTTGTTGCAGTCACACTAACAATTGGAGGAGTGCTTGGAAATAACTCCTTCAGTGTGGAAATTAAGGTAGTGGTACTAATAGTTAGACTTGGACCTTTCATAATCCTTTGCTTCTTTAGAATGCCTTGATCATTGGGTGTCTATGTAGTACCTTGTATTGTTGGCCTCTTGTGTGTATTTTTTTTGTTGTACCACATGTTTACCACTACTAGAACTACTACCCATACCATCACCACCAATGGGAGTGCTAGTTGAACTAGATTCTCCACTATGTCTTAGTTGTGATTGTATCTGACCATGAGGATTTGAAGTTGTAACAAAATGAATTATTTCACCTATTCTTGTATGCCCTTGGGATTTTTTATCAGCTCTAATGCCTTGAAAGTCACTAGGTTTTCTATGTCCTACCTCTATTTGTGGCCAAATTCCTTGTCCTTTGGACCCTAAACCACCACCTTCATAACCCATTTTTTGGCTTTGGGTGCTCTTGAAGTATATGTTTATTTTGTGGTCTCACTTAAACCAAATTTGACTTTGCTTGCATATTATACACTTTGTTCTTGCCTATCATCATTAGATTCAACATCAGTTTCTTGAACTTTAGAGGGATGCTCTTTATTCCACAAATTTTTAAACTCATAATCTTCTTTGATATCTTGAAACATTGCACTAGTTTTTGATTCATCTAGATCCTTCCTCATAGAACAAAAGGTAGTAATTTTTCATTGTATCCAATTTTATTGTCTATAAGCCCTTATTAGATAATTTGTTATTTTTATTGAAGCAGATGGTCGATCACCATTTTCATAAAAATTGTCGTACCTCCTAATTTGCTTCCCTGCTTCTCTCTATTAGTGCAATTTCATTATTTTTGCTAACAATTGTTCAAAAGAAATACCTTTCTCAGTAGCAATTTCCTCCATTACTTTTTTGACCTCATCCCAAGAATTCTTGTTTTTTAATATTTCAAGCAAAGGTTTACTTTCATGCTTAATTCTACTTGCAACATTCTTAGTGGCCACAAGAGTTGCTTTAATAATGTCACATGGGTCATACTACCAATGAGAGTCGATATCAATTTTTTTCTTCTTCTAAATTTCATGTACCACGGTGAATGCTTTTCTCTCAAATGTGAACCCTCCATATAAAAAAGGTAAAGAAGGAAATATGCTCTTGTTTTGGTAACTAACAAAGTATAGTTGATTTGTACTCTTCATCTTTTGACATATCCAATGCAAAAACCTCTCTATCACATGTATTGGAAGTTTGTATGGCTCTACTCCTAATCAATAAAATCTTAGCACAATATATTCTTCCATGAAGTACCAGTTAGCCAATTGTATTTTTGATCTCAGTTGAATGTAATCTCTACAAGACTCAGGAAATCTAGGCATCAAAGTAATTTCATTTGGTTGATATAATGGAGCCAAAATTGTCACGTCTTGAACTTTGATGTTGCTTGCTTTTAACTTTATGTGGATTTGATATATGACTGAATGTGTGTGGTAGAGTAAACGATAAATAATATGGTGTTTTGTGTGATGAAATATGAAGATGTTTGTTTTTAATTTTGAAAAATTGAAATGCATTGAATATGGTTTAATTGGAAAATGAAGCAAAATAGAATAGTGTTAGTTGGATTAATAAATTATATTGCTTTGATTTGGATTTTATCTGGATACTAATTTATTAATGGGTGTCTGGGTGTACTTGAGCTGCAGGTTGTCGAAGACCAAGGGTGTGATTAAGGAGAGGAGGTTAGCTTCTTGGCAGGGCAAAGCAAGAATGGTTCTCTCGATCACACACAAGCACCTAGAATCATGTAGATGCATTTGGAATTATATTAGGCTGACTGTTTTATTATTTGCAAATTTTATAATGTTTAATCAAATTAATTAAATAATGAAATAAAAGCGTAAAAGGATAAAAGAGTAATTTTAGTTTAATTAAATGTTTCAATATGCAATTAAATGATAATGCTTTGTTATTTTGAATATTCCCAATTGAATGAAATTTCCTTATTATTTATTTTGAATAAATAGCTGATTTGCAATTAAATAATATTTCTTTATTTCTTATTAAATATAAATATTTCTTTGCAATTTGGAAATGGTATTTTCTAACTGTTTACGAAAGATAAGTATTTAGTTGCAGCTAAAATGGAATTTCTTCTTTATTATTTATCAAGGAAAATAACATGCATAGAAATAAATTTTATTTGTAATCTTTTCAAGATTAGGTCTCGGGAATGGAAGTGAAACCTTTAAAAATAGGAAATTAATAACAAGAAAACACAACTGCTTGATATTCTTCTTGAATTAATCTACAAAATAACTAAAAATGGCTGCCAAATAGAAGTTTTAGATGTCAGTAGATTAAAAATAGTAGAAATAAGAAGAGAAATATAGGGGAAAAGGAAAGAAGGAGAGGAAGATTCTTCAGAAAGAAAATTCCAAGGAAAGTGAGAATGGGAGAAGAAGAAGGGAATTTCAACTGGAGGCAATTTTTCAAGGTTTTTAAATCTCTTCCATTGCATTCAAATTTTAAAGTGTGAGAAAGAATGTCTGTATTGTTAAAAAGATTGAATTCTTTTGAAAACTATTGTGCAAAATCACTGCATTGAGTGTTGGCTACATGAAATTCATTGGCACAACTGTTCAGTTTGAGCATTCTTCGCTATTCATTTATGTATATACATATGTATGTATATATATATTCTGTATTGAATATTTATATATACATACATACATACATACATACATATATATATACATACATACATATATATATGTATATATATATATGTATATATATATAAATAAAAATGAAAACCCTTGTATTGGATACCTTGTGCCAGAATGGAGATTTATGTTGTTTCTTTAAATTGAAATCCTGTTCTAGAATGAGATGTTATTATATATTTAAATATATGTATATACCTACACTGAACTGTGTAAATATATACATATATTTACGTATAAATTACATATATTTTAAATGAAATTACATAGCAAGGAAAACTGGCATATTAGTTGTGTTAAAGGAAAGGTAAATTTGAAATGGAAAGGGGATTTTCCCCCAAGCCGTGCCCTCCCCTCCATAGGCAACACCTACCCCAATGGGGGCGTCGACCAAAATGAGCTAAGTTTCTCTCTTTTAAAAATATTTGAAACACAATTTAAACGTACAACCAACCACTAGGAAGTTCATTATTTTCGTATCATAAGAATGCGAATATATGTATATCTATATTATATATATATATATAAATTTGGGTATATTTTATTTATAGTAGTATATATATATATATGTATGAGCTAGTAGATATATCTATTTGTATATAGCTTTTACACCTATAGTATGATATTATGATTTAAAATGGCATGCTGAAACCATATTTTGTTCTTAAATTGACAATTTTTGGGTATGAATATATATATATATATAATTAGATACAAATATATATTTACTCTTATTTGGGAATAAACAAGTTCTGAAAATTATAAATGAATAGACATGAATCTGGCTGGGAATGACCAATGTTTCTGTGTTAAGAATTGTTTTTACTTTTGAATTCCGATTTAATGTACCTTTATAAACATAGATGTACCTGCAATAAAAAATATGGGCAAACCATAGTTTCCAACAAATATATAAGGCTGATTAGGGAAGGTTTCTTTCAAATTTACATAAATTTGTTATCTAGACTAAATCATTCTGTAGAAGATAAGGATTCGCTATTCACGAGTTCTCTTCATTTAGAGAGCCTCACAGGGTGAACTTCCCTAATCTACCTTAGGAACAACAACGATGAGAGTTTTAGAATTCGAAAGAGCAGGTCACAAAGATTTTTTGTGACAAACTAACAAGCTCTCAGCTAAAGGACGTCAGCGTAGAATACGGATGATAACACAGCGCGCTGGCATCTCGTACGGACCAGAGAACGAGTTTATCATAGAAAATGCCTAAATGACTGCTAGCTATATGATTGTTAAGAATTTACAGAATGCGATAAAGTAGTAGAATGCAATAGAATTGAAATAAAGTGAAATAGAAATGTTAGAGATAAGGAGAAGAAAGGAAAGAAGATGCTTACAATAATCCAAGTAATGAAGCCTCTGGCTTGTAGATATCTTCAATAACCTCATTTGTAAGATTTGGAGAAAGTGTTAGGGCTGTATAGGGATTTGCCTCAGTCAAACCCCTATTTTGGTGTTCCCACCTCCATGGACAACCAAGAAGATAGAAGAAGAGAGAAATGAACAAAGCATGTGGTGAAAGTAAAACCTGCTCAGGAGTAGAATTCACACCACTAAGTAGGAGTGATAAAAGCAATCCCCACTCGAGGAGGAGAGCCTGTATCACAAAAGAGGTGATAGAAGCAATCCTTGCTCAAGGAGGAGAACCTGTATCACAATGTAAAAATCAATAAGAAGGAGATATAGAATCCCAAGATGCTCACAAGCATAAGGGAAGGGATATGAAGCTGAAAGAGCTAAGAGAGCTACAAAGAGTGTTGTTAAGAGAGCTTGAGAGAGCTACAAAGAGCGTTGTTAAGAGAGCTTGAAGCTACTACAACAAGCTGTATGAAGCTATGTAAGCAAGTGATGGAGTGAAGCTAAAAGCTAGAGAAGTGCTAGCAAGACTTGGAAGAAGTTAGAAGATGCAAATGGAGTGAAAAGACTGCTTTTAAGGAGAGAAAAGAAGCTTCTCCAGCCATTACAAGGCATTCCCAGCCGTTACCACCAACAAAAGATGAAGACAAGTGGCAAGCATGCTTAGAGAAAATTGTTTGAGTGTTAAAACATCACAAGACATCCATGCGGTGCGCTAGTGTTTGGACACATCATGCTACAAAATGTCAAGAATGGGAAAAGCCCCAGGTTCAACGAAAAGCTAACACGCGAGGGTATCTACTGAAAAGGTCTTCAGAGCATCCTGAGAAGGAGAAAGGTTGATGCGGGGGATAAAATGAGCCTACTCAAGATGTTAAGGGAGTGGACACTAAAGAAAATACAAAAGTGTATGTGAAATTGTGAGGGGTGCAATTTTATGACTACATTTTTTCCCCACTTTAGCGGGCATATGAATCTACATTAATATGCACGTGAAAGGAAATCTACTAAACATAAATAACATCATATGCCAAAAAGGATACTGTAGAGGAAGTAAATAATCCTTTGAACCATGGAAGCATGCCCACAGGCTGAAGACCTGCAAAACTAATACATTAGAAAAGAAAAACTTGCACCAGCTAGCAATGCTAGAACATAAAGAGCTAAAGGATTTGAGTCAGCAAAGTAAAGAGACCTCGATGTAGAAGGTTGTCTCAGTACTATGTGTCATCCCCATATAATAACATATAGAAGAATTCTAAGATGAAGAGAGGAAGGGTATATACATAGGATGAAGAAGATGCAGATCTTCGATCTAGTATATACAAAAGAGGAGAGAGATAAAAATGAAATGAATGCAAGAGTGATAAAAGCAATCCCTGCTTGAGGAGGAAAACCCATATCACAAAATATAGGTGATAAAAACAATCCCTGCTCGAGGAGGAAAACCTTTATCACAAAATATAGGTGATAAAAGCAATCCCCACTCAAGGAGGAAAAACCATATCACAAAATATAGGTGATAAAAGCAATCCCTGCTCGAGGAGGAAAACCCGTATCACAAAATACAAGTGATAAAAGCAATACTTGCTCGAGGAGGAAAAACCATATCACAAAATATAGGTGATAAAGGAGCTCTATAGGTTCTCGGTCCTGCAAAGCAAGACAAATCAGAGAATCCTGTGGTTGTTACAAGCTGCGTTGTAAGACAGTCACAAAAAAGATAGGTCTAGTTAGAATGCCCCCAAGCTAGACGCGACTATATGAAATAGGTCTAGTCAGGCTGCCCCCAAGCTAGACGCGAAGATATGAAATAGGTCTAGTCAAGTTTCCCCCAAGCTAGACATGCAAGAATCCATTTGAGATAAAGACTTTCAAAGGGGGTCCCTCGGGAACCCATCAAAAGGAAGAGGGGGGTCCACTTAGGGGACACTTCTTTCAAAAGGAATAGAGAAGAGAGGGGGTCCTTAAGAAGGACACACATCTTCGGAACAAGTTATCACTGCCCCCAACATATAGGGGAGGAGAACCGTGCAAGATACTTAGAATAGGATAGAGGTGAACCTCGATATCACTTGTCATGAGAAGGCAAGGTAGGTGTGTCAATAAAATGGGAGTTTGATGGTACCTGAATCAAGAAGTTGTTGTATTTTGTCTTTGAAGGCCTTACATTTACTAGTGGAATGGCTAGGCACTCGATGGTATGCACAAAAAATGTATTTTTCTTTATCATGTTTATGGAATTTCTTACGTGTAAGAGAAGGAAGAGTGATCAAGCAGGCTTTTAGTAGCCTAAAAAAAATACACTCTTGCTTAGATAAAGAATGAGGAGCAAGAAGCAACCCTTTCTCTTGTGGAGAAAAGTTTGACTACTCACAAGAAGAAGACACAAAGGTAGTAGACAATGGAGGATCTACATGGAGAGTATTATTCTGGCAATAGGGATCATACTCTACGAGATCACCATCATCCTTCTTGAAAGGACTACCACCATTAACCTCCTTAACATAAGTGTGATCATCTTCCTTAGAAGGAGGATCAACACTAAGAACATTACAATTATTGCTCACAGTACCTCGCAATACAAAAGAACAATCATCTTTGATAGCAGGGGTGGATGATGTTATCGAAAGGTCTAAGTGGATCGGGTCGACTTTATATTCCTGAATGAAGGAATATGTAAAGTCTAAAGAACCCCAATCATCAGCAAGACATGCATTCTCTTGAGAAGAGATAGGAGCAGACTTGAGATTTGTTGCTTTAGAAGGATCTTCCTTAGGGACATTTATCTCGAGAGTACCCTTTGTAGAAGATACTGCTGGAGTAAACATTGACACATTGGAAGACACTGAAGGAATAAGGGTAGGCATAACCGAAGCTTGACTGACAACTACCATCTCACATAGGTGCATATCATTAGGGTTAGCCTTCACTATGACTACTTTATTGTTAGCAATGAACTTAATAGATTTATGCAAGGTAGATGGGACTGCACCCATAACATGAACCCACAGTCTACCAAGAAGAAGGTTATATGGTGACTTTTTTGGCATATCATATACGAGGGTAGGTACGGTAATGGATCCCAACCTCAAAGGAAAGACTATCATGCCTAGGGCTTGTCAACTGACATTATCGAACCCATGAATGACAATAGAAGAAGGGTTAAGAGAAGATGAGTCAATATTAATCTTAGGCAACAGATCAATACTACATACATTGAGCATTGAACCAACATCAATGAGAGTATGTCTAATTCCAATTTTATTGATGTTATCTATAATCATTAAAGGGTCCGCTTGCTTCTATACTTCCAGAGGCGAGAGTTCTTGCAGATGGAGCATAATATTCAGAGAATCCACACGAATATACACCATCAACGCATTAGCATCCGTTGGCCTAGCGGAAGAAGGCAAGAGGATATTTTGCAAGGCTTCTTGAAGCATACCTTGATAAACCGGAGCAGACTGAAGCAAGTCCCCTAGTGAGATCTTAGCCAGAGTAACTCGAAATTGCTCGACAAGATCACAATCACTAGGTTCTTTAGCTCTAGGTTAGGTGCTTGAGGAAAGCTTGGTTGTTTACTCATTTTATTCTCACTCATTTTATTCTCATAAGTATGGGCTACTGCTCTATAAGAGGGAGCCTTAGGAAGATCAGGAGAACCACCATCAAATGGAGCACCATCAATAGAACAAATCCTTTTAGAAGAAGGACTAGCTGGAGTTACATAAATGATCAGTCTCTTAGGCCTTTGAGGGGCTGTAGAGACACATATTACATTTACAAAATCATCACAACTAGTAAGATAATTATTTGAATACATATTCTCAACATCAATCCAAATAGGATCAAATGTGGAAGTAGATTTATCATTTGCTAATGCATAATCTCTAGAAGAGGGTGAATTGGAATGAAAAGAAGGTTCATCATTCACAAATGCATCATCTCTAGAAGAGAGTGCATTGGAATGAAAAGAAGGTAGAGTAATGTTAAGAAAGGTATTGATGATTTCATCTTCTTGTGACAAGATATCCTCAGAAGCAAGAGGAATCTCGTGAGAAGGACCAAAGATACCAAGTGACATGGACAAAGCCAAGTCACCATCACATGCATTAAATGGGATATCATTAATATTTTGAACAAAATTAGACATTGAAATAATAAAAGAAGATATTAAATTCATTACAATTTTTTTGGTATTTTCTATGTTCTAGTAATTCGCATTTTCGGAGGTCATCAGCGCGGAATTTGAGGTCGGAACTTGCATCATTCCCTAAAATTTTACTATCAAAGGCACTTGTATTTTAGGTATTGAACTGGTTCTCTAGGAGACCTTTCCAACGGTGCAAACGGCTCTGAATTCTGAGCACCGAGTCAAAAGTTATGACCCCACCAAGTAGGGGTAAATAAATTCCTAATTTTTTAGAAGATTTTCTCTTCACGTCAAGTTCACAAAAATGTAGAAGAGGGTGATTCACTACCCATGAGTTCTCTTCATTTGGAGAGCCTCACGGGGCGAATTACCCTAATCTACCTCAGGAACAACAATAGGGAGAGTTTTAGAATTCGAAAGAGCAAGTCATAGAGATTTTTTGAACAAACTAACAAGCTCTCGGCCAAAGGACGTCAGGGTAGAATATGGATGATAGCGTGGCGCGCTTGCGTCCTAGAGGCACGCTGGTATCTTGTATGGACCAAAGAACGAGTTTATCACAGAAAATTCCTAAATGATTGCTAGCTATTTGATTGCTAAGAATTTATAGAATGCGATAAAGTAGTAGAATGCAATAGAACTGAAATAAAGTGAAATAGAAATGTTAGAGATAAGGAGAAGAAAGGAAAGAAGATATTCACAATAATCCAAGTAATGAAGCCTCCAACTTGTAGATATCTTTGATACTCACGCCTATAAGATCTGGAGAAAGTGTTGGGGTTGTATAGGGGTTTGCCTCAATCAAACTCCTATTTTGGTGTTCCCACCTCCACAGACAACCAAGAAGATAGAGGAAGAGAGAAATGAACAAAGTGTGTGGTGAAAGAAAAACCCGCTCAGGAGTAGAACCCGCACCACTAAGTAGGAGTGATAAAAGCAATCCCTGCTCGAGGAGGAGAACCCGTATCACAAAAGAGGTGATAAAAGAAATCCTCGCTCAAGGAGGAGAACCCGTATCACAATGTAAAAATGCAATAGGAAGGAGATATAAAATTCCAAGATGCTCACAAGCATAAGGGAAGGGATATGAAGCTGTAAGAGCTAAGAGAGCTACAAAGAACATTGTTAAGAGAGCTTGAAGCTACTACAACAAGTTGTATAAAGCTATGTAAGCAAGTGATGGAGTGAAGCTAAAAGATAGAATGAATCTAGAGAAGTGCTAGCAAGACTTGGAAGAAGTTAGAAGATGCAAGTGGAGTGAAAATACTACTTCTAAGGAGAGAAAAGAAGCTTCTCTAGCCGTTACAAGGTGTTCCCGACCGTTACCACTGACAAAAGGTGAAGACAAGTGGCAAGCATGCTCAGAGATAGTTGTTAGAGCATTAAAATGTTGTAGGACGCTAGCATAGCACGTAGACATCTATGCGACATGCTAGTGTTTGGACACATCACGCTACAAAACGTTAAGAACGAGAAAATCCCTAGGTTCAATGAAAAGTTGGTACATGAGGGTAGTTGCTAAAAAGGGCTTCAGAGCATCCTGAGAAGAAGAAAGGCTGATGCAAGGGCTAAAATGAGCCTACTCAAGATGTTAAGGGAGTGGACACTAAAGCGGATATAAAAGTGTATGTGAAATTGCGAGGGGTGCAATTTTACAACTATACACATTCAAATAAAGATAGAATGTTGGATATTTTGCACGCATGTAGAAAAGAACACATATGCATATACTTGCTTTATTTCATTTAAATGTAGTAGAATGATTAGAAATGAATTTATAGTGAACTGTAAAACTAACTATGAGATGCATTTCTTTGAAATTATTGTTCTTATGCAAATCAAATTGAGAACTTGGAATTAAAATGTGTTTTTTATGATGGAATGCTTAAATGTGGAAATGTTTAAGCTGAATGAAATTTATGTGGAAAATGCATTATTTGTTTTCTTTATGAGAAACTTTCGGGATAGGATGCCGAATGTGGGCACACAGAGATGGTAGTTTATCCTTTTCATAAACTACCATTTTATGTTTTAATGCTTGGCCAAGCGAATGTACCATTGAAATAGATCGATAAAAAGCCTAGAATTTTATGTCTCTGCCACATCCTACATGCAAGAAATATGTTTTCTAGTATAGGAATGCATATAGGTATCATGAATGCATCAAGAGTTCCCTCTTGCTTTATTTTTCCAGGTTGCTAGGCTCCTTGTGTAGGGCCAAGGTTTTCTTTGAGTTAGGAAGAGCTCGGGGAAGTCATGTACTTTGTGGTTGGGCAGAAAAGGCACCTTAATCACACTCTTGGCCTCACCTTGCAAGAAGACCAGTGGTGTCAAGGCGGTTGAGGATCAGAGGATCTTTATGCTATGGATGTACTCTTTGTATTACTTTGTATGGCTTACATAGCCCATTTGTAAATGTAACTTTACTTTAAAATATATTGATGTAACATTGAAATAGATTTATTGATGAAAACTTATCGATGTAACATTGAAATATTTGTATAGATGGAAGCTTATTGATGTAACATTGAAATAGATGTATGGATGAAATCTTATTGATGTAGCATTGAATTAGATGTATTGTATACCATCTTGATGTATGTAATGATATTCTTTATTGAACTTTCTTTTGAGATCTTACAAATATTTCATGTCATATGCACGATTTACTTTTACCTTGGAATGTGAAAAAGTTAATGGAAATACTTTGTTAGTATGTGAGTTAATTTTTTGAGCTTTACATTTTGGTATTAGAGTGTCTAGGTTAAACTCTAGGACCTATGCCTAATTACGCTTAATGTTATGATTTCTAGAGTAATTTTGATGGATTTCAGAACTTATCAACGAGGAGGTGGATCTCGTAGTGATACAAATGATAGGTTGGACCATATCTTATCCTTGTTGAGTCAACATGAGGCTAGGATTGATAGCCTAGAACAAGAAAGGCGAGTAGGCCAACATGGGCTGAGTTCTAATGGAAATGAAGGAAATACAAATACAAAGCAACTTGAGACCGAAGGAAATCTGAGTAAGGTGGCTAAGGAGTTGGGAAAGGACCTCAAGAAGGTCACCCCACCAAAATTTGATGGAAAAACATTGGGAGACGAGGCAGAAGCATGGGCGATCGAACTAGAGAAGTATTTTTCCTTGGAAAATTTATCTAATGAGACTAAGGCTAAATGGGGATCATATCAACTCACTGGTGAAGCTACCACTTGGTGGGAGAATGAAAAGGAATAATTTTTTTTTTGCATGGTAAGGTGACTTGGGAACAATTTCTGCAGTTGTTCAGGAAAAGGTGGTTGCCATAGTCCTATTTTGACAAAAAGATAACTGAATTTGAGACTCTCACTCAAGGGGGAATGACAATAACTTAGTATTGGAAATTTTTTTTTCCACTTGCTCAAATATATACCCCAGTACCAGCTTGATGAGAGGTTCCGAATTCATAAATTTATTATGGGGCTTAGGCCTCAAATTGGGGGTGAAGTGGATATTCATAATCCTCCCACCATGGATGAGGCTTTTGAAAAAGCCATCAAGCAGGAAAAGAAGTTACAATAGGCTACCAATTATAGGAAGAGCAGTGATGCTAAATATGGTAACAAGAGATCTCAAGGAAGCAATCAGAATAATAATAATCAAGGCAAAAATAATAACAAGTAGATCAGGAATCTCAAGAGGGGTAATAATTCTCAGGACCGTAATGATGGAAATCAGAACAATAATAAGAGGGAAAATTACAATAACAATAATAATAGGAGAGATGCTTCAGATAGACCCAAAGCACCCCATGGAGGTTGTTATACATGTGGTGGTGAACATTATACCAGTGTGTGTTAGAGGAATAATCAGAAGAACAAGAACCAACATCACATCCATTCGGCGGTGGATAATCACCAAGCTAACTACCAGCTACACCAATCCAACTTTCGGGTTAGCTCTTTGGATGTCCTGTTTCTATCCTTATTGATATTGGAGCCACAAAGTGTTTGGTAGATCCTCATGTTATCTCTAGATTATCAGTTAAACCCAAATATATGGCTAATTCATGGAAGGTCCAATATGGGAATTAGGTAGAGAGAACAGTGGAGCAATGTCTAGCTTGCAGTGAACTTGAACTCCCTAGTTTTGAGATGCAGGTCAATTTGTATGTAGCACCCCTAGGGTCATATGACACAATTTTGGGAATAAATTGGCTTACTGAACATAAGGCCCTCATTGATTGTGAAGAGAAGATAGTAAGGTGCCTCGATGATCAGGGTAACGATGTTGAAATCCATGGTATAAAAAGGCCTTTAAAACTCAGGCATATATCTATCATGCAGTTAAAGAAGGCTAGCAGGAAAGGGTGCACTATCTATGTAGTAAAGGTAATGGATACTGATAGTTCAAAGACGTCGGCTAATGACCATCCTATTTTGAAGGAATTTCAAGATGTCTTTCCTGATGAGCTGACTAAACTACCACCTAAGCGATTATTTGATTTCTCAATAGATTTGATACCTGGAGGTGAGCCTCAGTCTAAGGCACCATACATGATGAACACTATTGAATTGCATGAACTAAAGGCCTAGTTACAAGAGTTGCTTGATTAGGGTTTTATTAGGCCAAGTGTGTCTCCATGGGGATCTCTTGTCATATTTGTAAAGAAGAAGGATGGGACCTTAAGGTTGTGCATTGACTACATGATGCTTAACAAGGTCACCATTAAAAATAAATATTTGCTCCCTAGGATAGATGATATGTTTGATCAGTTGAAGGGGTCTAAGGTATTCTCGAAAATTGATCTGAGGTTGACATACCATCAATTGAGGATAAAAGATGAGGATATTTTCAAAACTACCTTCAGGAAAAGATATAGGCACTATGAATTTACGGTGTTACCGTTTGGGCTAACCAATATCCCTGTAGCCTTTATGAATTTGATGAACAACATCTTCCGAGACTATCTAGATGACTTTGTCTTAGTTTTCTTGGATGATATCCTCATATATTCTAAATTAGAGGAAGAGCACAACAAAAATCTAAGGATAATGCTTCAACGCTTGAGGGATCACAAGCTTTATGGGAAGATGTCTAAATGCACTTTCTACCAAATTGAGGTACATTATTTGGGACACGTTATTTCAGTTAATTGCATAGCAGTGGATCCAAAGAAGATCAAAGAAATCCTGGAGTGGCCAACACCCCAAAATGTTTTCGAAGTCCAAATTTTTATGGGACTTGTCGGCTATTACAAGAAGTTTGTCAGGGGGTTCTCAACAATAGCAACACCCATTACTGCACTCTAAAGAAAAGGTAATAAATTTGAATGGAGTGACAAGTGTGAGCATGATTTTTAGTTGTTGAAATAAAAACTTACTTCTACACCTATTTTGATTGTGCTAGATCCCAATGGGAACTTTACAGTGATAACAAATGCTTCAGGAGAGGGTGTAGGAGCAGTTCTTATGCAAGATGGATAGGTGGTGGCATATGAATTGAGGAAATTGAAACAACATGAATTGAAATATGCACCACATGATTTGGAGTTGGTTGCCATAGTACATGCTCTTCAAATGTGGAGGCATTACCTTTTAGGGAAGCCTTTTGAGTTGAAAATAGACCATTCGAGATTGTAGTATATTTTTACTCAGCCCAACCTAAATGCTCGTCAGAGACGATGGTTGAAATTTTTGAGTGAATATGATTTTGGAATTGAATATATAAAAGGAAAGGAAAACAAAGTAGTTGATGCATTAAGTAGGAGGAGACATCTAACGGCTATGGTTACTATAAGGTCCACTTTTAGATAGTAGGTGATCCAAGCTTTACCGGGGGATGAGCATCATGAAAGGGTGAAACAAGCGCTAAAGCAGAACCCTTCAGATCATAGATATGATGGGTATATGTTTGAGACTGATGGACTCTTGAGGTACCAAGGATAGATGTATGTTCCTAACATGATAGGATTAAGGGAGCTAGTGCTAGAAGAATCTCATAATGCACCGTATTCAGGGCACCCCGGTGTGACAAAAATGGTTGAGGGATTCATACCCTTGTATTTTTGGCTAGGACTTAAGAGAGATGTAACTACTTTTGTAGCCCGATGTTTAGAATGCCAATGAGTTAAGGTTGAGCATGTACATCTGGCGGGACTTCTATACCCACATAGAGTGCCAGAGTATAAATGATAGATAATTACTATGGATTTCATTAAGGGATTGCCTATGACCAAAAATTGACATGATGTCATCTTGATTGTGGTAGATAAATTGACAAAAGTAGCTCACTTCATCCCTGGGAATCTTAAGGATGGATCCTTGGTTTTAGTGAAGAAGTTTGTGTAGGAGATTTTTTGGTTACATGGAGTGCTAGAGACAATCATCTTAGATCGTGACACTCAGATGACTTCTAGGTTTCTAGACTACATTGAATTCTTCTTTGGGAACCAAATTGAATTTTAGCTCGTGTATCATCCTCAGATCGATGGTTAGTCAAGAGGGTAAATCAGGTTGTAGAGGATCTCCTCAAGATGTACTATATGGAACAACAACATAAGTGGGAGGAGTGCCTACCTTTGGTAGAGTTCGCATATAATAAATCCTACCATGCCTCTTTAGGAATGGCACTTTTCAAGGCTTTATATGGTCGCAAATGTCGTACACTTATCAGTTGGGATAGGGAGGAAGACAGGATAGTCATTGGGCCTAAGATGTTGAAATAAATGGAAGATCAGATGAAGCTAATCAAGGAAAAGTTGAAGCAAGATTCAGATCATCAAAAGAGTCTTGCTGGCATGAACAAAACTTTTAGACAATTTTTAGTGGGAGACAAGGTCTTCTTGAGAGTTTGGCAGCATAAGAATTCAATCTCTTTCGACAAGAGCTTTAAGCTTGCCCCTAGATATGTTGGGCCTTTTGATATTTTGGAGGTTATTAATCTGGTTGCATATAGGCTTGCTCTACCGCCGGCTCTATCTTGCATACATAATGTCTTCCATGTTTTAGTGCTTAAGCCATATCATCTAGATGTTGCTCATACTCTTGATTGGCATGCATTTCAGGTTTAGGATTCAGGGGTGATGCTAGTGGAGCCCATCAGGATTCTGGAAAGGCATAATGTTAAGTTGCAAAACAAATATATTATGTAGTATAGGGTCCAGTGGGACCAATATTCGGTGGACAGTGCCACCTGGGAGAATGCAAAAGATATTGATAAATCTTTCCCGCATTTGAAATTCTAGTATATATATTTTATTTTCCTGCATTCTGTGACTCATGATACACTGATGTTTCAGACTTTGATGTGTGGATGTTTGTATTTTGACATCGAGACGATGTCTCTTCCAAGTGGGGAAGGATGTCACGTCTTGAACTCTGATGCTGCTTACTTTTGGCTTTATGTGGATTTAATATATGACTGAATGTGTGTGGTAGAGTAAACGATAAATAATATGGTGTTTTGTGTGATGAAATATGAAAATGTTTGTTTTTAATTTTGAAAAGTTGAAATGCATTGAATTTGGTTTAATTGGAAAATGAAGCAAAATAGAATAGTGTTATTTGGATTAATATATTATATTGCTTTGATTTGGATTTTATCTGGATACTAATTTATTTTGAGTGTACTTGAGCTACAGGTTGTTGAAGACCAAGGGTGTGATTAAGGAGAGGAGGTTAGCTTCTTGGTAGGGCAAAGCAGGAATGGTTCTCTCGATCACACACAAGAACCTAGAATCATGTAGATGCATTTGAAATTAAATTAGGTTGACTGTTTTATTGTTTGCAAATTTTATAATGTTTAATCAAATTAATTAAATATTGAAGTAAAAGCATAAAAGGATAAAAGAGTAATTTTAGTTCAATTAAATGTTTCAATATGCAATTAAATAATAATGCTTTGTTATTTTGAATAACTATTTTTATTCCCAATTGAATGAAATTTCCTTACTATTTATTTTGAATAAATAGTTGATTTGTAATTAAATAATATTTCTTTATTTCTTATTAAAGATAAATATTTCTTTGTAATTTGGAAATGGTATTTTCTAACTGTTTATACAAGATAAGTATTTAGTTGCAACTAAAATGGAATTTCTTCTTTATTATTTATCAAGGAAAATAGCATGCATAGAAATAAATTTTATTTTTAATCTTTTCAAGATTAGGTCTCAGGAATGGAAGTGGAACCTTTAAAAAGAGGAAATTAATAACGAGAAAACACAACTGATTGATATTCTTCTTGAATTTCTCTACAAAAATAACTGAAAATGACTGCCAAATAGAAGTTTTAGATTTCAGTAGATTAAAAATAGTAGAAATAAGAAGATAAATACAAGGGAAAAGGAAAGGAGAGGAAGATTCTTCAGAAAGAAAATTGCAAGGAAAGTGAGAACGAGAGAAGAAGAAGAAGGGAATTTCAACTGGAGGCAATTTTCCAGGTTTTTAAATCTCTTCCATTGCATTTAAATTTCAAAGTGTGAGAAAGAATGTCTGTATTGTTAAAAAGATTGAATACTTTTGAAAACTATTGTGCAAAATCACTGCATTGAGAGTTGGTTGTATGAAATTCATTGGCACAACTGTTTAGTTTGAGCATTCTTCCCTATTCATTTATGTATATACATATGTATGTATATATATATTTTGTATTGAATATTTATATATACATACATTATATATATATGTATCCAATACAGGGGTTTTCATATATATATATATGTATGTATCCAATATAGGGGTTTTCATATATATATATATATGAAAACCCCTGTATTGGATACCTTGTGCCAGAATGGAGATTTCTATTGTTTCTTTAAATTTAAATCCTGATCCAGAATGAGATGTTATTATATATTTAAATATATGTATATACCTACACTGAACTGTGTAAATATATACATATATTTACATATAAAATACATATATTTTAAATGAAATTACATTGCAAGGAAAATTGGCGTATTAGTTGTGTTAAAGGAAAGGTAAATTTGAAATGGAAAGTGGCTTTTCCCCCCAACCGTGCCCTCCCCATTGGGGAAGGATTGCACTGTGGGGGTGTTGCCCTCCATAGGCCACAACCTGTGGAGGGGGCGTTGCCCTCCACAAGCAACACCTCCCCCAATGGGGGTGTCGATCGAAATGAGCTAAGTTTCTCTCTTTTAAAAATCTTTGAAACATAGTTTAAACCTACAACCAACCACTGGGAAATTCGTTGTTTACGTACTGTAAGAATGCAAATATATGTATATCTATATTATGTATGTATATATATTATATATCTATATATATAATAAATCAGGGTATATTTTATTTACAGTAGGATATGTATATATATATGAGCTAGTAGATATATCTGTTTGTATATAGTTTTTACACCTACAATATGATATTCTGATTTAAAATGGTAATCATGGAGAAACCATATTTTTTTCTTAACTTGACAATTTCTGGGTATGAATATATATATAAAAAACTAGATATGAATATATATTTACTCTTATTTGGGAATAAACAAGTTTTGAAAATTAGAATGAATAGACATGAATCTGGCTGGGAATGACCAATGTTTCTGTGTTAGAATTATTTTTACTTCTGAATTTTGATTTAATGTACCTTTATAAATATAGATGTACTTGCAATAAAAATATATGGGCAAACCGTAGTTTCCAACAAATATATAAGGTTGATTAGGGAAGGTTTCTTTCGAATTTACATAAATCTATTATCTAGACTAAATCATTCAAATAAAGATAGAATATTGGATATTTTGCATGCATGTAGAAAAGAATGCATATGCATATACTTGCTTTATTTTATTGAAATGTAATAGAATGATTAGAAATGAATTTATAGTGAACTGTAAAACCAACTGTGAGATGCATTTCTTTGGAATTATTGTTCTTATGCAAATCAACTTGAGAACTTGGAATTAAAATGTGTTTTCATGATGGAATGCTTAAATGTGGAAATGTTTAAACTGAATGAAATTTATGTGGAAAATGCATTATTTGTTTTCTTTATGAGAAACTTCTGGGACAACATGCTGAATGTGGGCACACAGAGATGGTAGTTTAGCCTTTTCATAAACTACCATTTTATGTTTTAATGCTTGGCCAAGCGAGTACCATTGAAATAGATGGATAAAAAGCCTAGAATTTTATGTCTTTGCCACATCCTGCATGCAAGAAATATGTTTTCTAGTATAGGAATGCATATAGGCATCAGGCATGCATCGAGAGTTTCCTCTTACTTTATTGTTCCAAGTTGCTAGGCTCCTCGTGCAGGACTGGGGATTTCTTCGAGTTAGGAAGAACCCGAGGAAGTCATGTACTTTGTGGTTGGGCGGAAAAGGCACCTTAATCATACTCTTTGCCTTAGCTTGCAAGAAGACCAGTGGTGTCAAGGCGGTTGAGGATCAGAGAATCTTTATGCTATGGATTTACTCTACTCTTTGTATTACTTTGTATGGCTTACATAACCCATTTGTAAATGTAACTTTACTTTGAAATGTATTGATGTATGTAATGATATTCTTTATTGAACTTGCTTTTGAGATCTTACGAATATTTCATGTTATATGCATGATTTACTTTTACCTTACTTGGAATGTGCAAAAGTTAATGGAAATACTTTATTAGTATGTGAGTTACTTTTTCGAGCTTTACAAAAATGTAGTCTACAAAATTATTGTAGTTCCTTCAAGTATCATGCATCCTTATCTTAGTGGTCCAATCATATAATGGAGCAATTGATTTTGCTTCAACATTCATATAGGGTTGAATCTGAAGCTTGTTGGTTAGAAATATTCCACTAAATTTGAATAGAAATAAATAGCACAAGTAGGTTGTGAACCTAAATGTATTACTGGAACCTCCTTTAATCATTTAAAAATGTCATTGCATGAATTGTATAATGTGCTAAAAGAAGTTATATTTGACAGGTGGAGTAGCATAATGGATATTATATACCATTTCAAGGAGGCTTGTACCTACTTCCTGATTGCTATCCAGTTTGAGGAAAAATGCTAGCATGGAAATAGTATCCTGAACCCATAGTTTAAAAATATCCAATTTATAAGGAGGCTTGTGATTATCTTTGAATAATTTACTATTCACAACTATTTTATTTCGAAAAGAATTTTTGTCCCCTTGATCGACTACTTCATAATTACTAGCAAGGTTTTCTAGGTCAATGTGGATGTTTCCAAAATATTCGATTGTAAACTTCAACACATTTCCAAATTATTCTATAGTAATAGGTAACATTACTTATTTTCTATCTTTATTAACAATTAATTTTTTATCATCATAATTATGGGCGTAGACCATGATAAATTTTGGGCAAGGTAAAACCTCATGTAACATTAGATGTCGCAATTCGACTACCACAGTGCAATGATACTATTAATTGGTATTGTTTTGCTATTGATAGTTTTCATTTGCTTTGTAACCTTATTCTCACATGAAAATATAAGTTATGAGGTAAGCCTACCATAGATTATAGGATCATAAATATCATGGTGTTCATCCATGAAACCTGGGGTTTTAGGTAGTCGAACATAATCTATTTTTTATTTGATTTTTCTTTGCCTTTCCCAATATCTTGTCTAATAGTGGTGGTAGACATGCTTGTACAGTGTGAACTCTCAAGTTCTCAACCCTAAACCCCAAGATTGAAAAATTAAGAAAAAATGAAATGTAGGATTTCTATCTTTCACTTACTCAAAATTTGATTCTTGAAAAGATGAATACAAAGACACTAACATATGTGGATTGGCTGTGTTGGATCCCATAATCTCCCTAGTATAATACACTTAGCGATCTCCTCATGTCTTAACCCTCTCACTTCAAAATAAATCACTTAGCAGTAGAAAGTTCAATTCTTATTTTTTTGTTTTTCTCAAATATTGAAGTGAAGGAAATGTGTTACCTTTGGACTATACAATTAGTACATTACAATCTGTATTGACATTTCAAACTAAGTTCAACAGTTGTCCTATATTTTTGCAACTTAATTAATTGATCACTTTTAATGAGAGGTGGTGTCATTCCAATGTTCATTCTCAAATAAATTCTCAACCATTGATCTTTGCAAATCTAATGGTTCTAGGGTGATTCTGAAGGTTTGAGTTTGTAAGTCTAGCGTTCCATGCAGTTGATTCTAAAATTCAACTATGACCATCCATCAAACATTCATCCAACAATCGAGTAATTTAATACATTTTTTCCAATAAATACACACCATGTCATATCATTGAACATGTCATTTGAGTGGGTTCATTGAGAAGAGCGCCTTCAAAAAGGTGATTTATGTTAGTTAGAAGTCCACGTGGTAACCTTTTATAGTTCTACAGAATGAAATGGGACCTGCCTTAAAGAGCTTGCAGACTCATAGAATCAATCAAATATGTACACATGTCACTTTATCATAATTTTTCACTTAAGAATTGGGCCCACTTTGAGGATTCTGTGGACTCTCAGTTGTAGAACCATATAAAAATCAATGAGAGGAAAAATTTCACCTTTCTGCTATTTTGCAACTTCACTTTTTCTTAATAAGATATAGCCTATAGACTCACAGAAAATAATGGAAACATGACACATGGAAAGTGATGGGACCACTGATGTCACTTGTCTTTTTAATTTGCATATGTGATAAGTTGGACAAGCAGTCACTAGGAAATAATAAAAGGGGTTGATGGGCTTAATTTAAGGCTAGTTTTCCTTCATTAGTTTATGTTTTTATTACTTTACCAAGTTTCACAGACATTCCTAAGACTTCATACATGTTTTATATACCTTTCATGCACTTTGATAGACTTAAGTATGTGAAAATAAAAGTATGATATGCTGACATCTGTATGTGTGAATGTATGAATGTTGATGAGATTTAGAATAATTATATGCTTAAATTATGATTGTTAATGATGCATATTCCTTATGGATGAAACTAACCTCTTGAAGCTAGGAGGAATGTAACCCAAAATAGCTAGATTTCTAGCCCGCAACATAAGGACCACAACCAATTGTAGGGGAGAAGTCAAAATGGTTGAAGCGCGACAACTCTAGAGCAGAACGAAGGTGACTATTGAATGGTCAACCATGAGTCACTGCAAGCACATTATTATCCACCAAATAAGATGATGAGGTGAAGAAGAAGTCCGAGCAAGAGTAACCCATTACATGACATTCCCCAGGAAACATCTCTTTGTCATGGCAGTTAACTGTTAGGGAAAAGTTCTAATTTAGTTTCTCTTCTTTTTCTTTTCAATAATGGTTTTCTGTTTCAAGACTAAGTCCTCTCCCTATCTTTGAGGGAGAGTGGATGGATACATTATGGTTATGTTTTTAGTCCTAGAATGAATAAGAATCCTTGCAAACCCTATATAGTGGGATTTGTTGTGAGGAGAAAATCTAGTTATCTAGTTAGTTTTTGCTAGTTACCAATTGATAGTTGATTGTTGTTAGTCTTTCTATTATCAGTTGAATAGTAGATATGTCTTGCTAAATGAGAAATCTTTAGTCTTTTTAGATTGTAAGAGTTTAGGGTTTTCATGCAATCAAGGAGTTAGTTCAATATCATGATTTACTGATTAAGTAGTAAGTGTTTGACATTTGCTGTGCGAGTAACAACTCAAGCAAGGACCACTTGAGGTACTACTATCCACTCTATTTCCTATTATTAGATTAATTCATGCATTGTTGAATTTAGTTAAGATAGTTTCTAGTTACATGTGTGTGGAATTCTTGAATGTGATTTTGTAATTGAATTGAATTCTGTAGCTTAATGTTTGTTCATACTCTGGAAGTAACTAGTTACAATTCATATTTTTAGCTAGTAGTTATAAAATTAAGTGATAAGTACTCATAGAATAAGTAGCAGCTTAAGTTTATTTCCCTTATTTTGTAAATTAGTGTTTCATTTCCTTTTTGAGTGGGTACAAAAAGATGGGGGGCTAAAAAGTGGCCACCCCACTTTCAAAAATAAAAAAGTGATAATGTGAGAACATTATAATGCACTTGCATTATTGCTTATATAATCCAAAAAAAAGAAAAGTTCATATCATTTGCTATTTTTGTTGTTGTAAGACTTTGTGGTCTGCAAACCCTCAAATACGCGCTCACGTTCCAAGAAGCCAAAAACTGCTTCATTTTTTAGCCAAATCTTTGTTAAAATGTCATCATGACATTGGGGAGGTCAAAGGAGTAAGTTATAATTATTTTTTTGTGTGTATTTGGTATTAAATAGGTAGATTGAATATTGTTTTTTATGTAAATTTATTTAATTTTTAAGAATTAACAATGCACCCTTGAATCCTCCTGAAAATCCTAATTCACCTCATTCTCAAATACCTATTGAAGAACAACCTCAACAAATGCTTCCAACAATTCCTCATCATGCTCTATGAACATAAGAAAATTTAATGGGGAAAATTGAAAATAACAAAAAATAAATTGAGTTAATTATAAGGTTGAGAGATCCTTCAGGCACAACCTCACTTAGAACTACACTTGCTTAATCACTTCAATCCATAATATCTCTCATAGATTCAATTAGCAAGCAAATAAATAGTTGGTCTGAGAAGAGACAAGAGATTAGACAATTTTATGTAGACAAATTATCATATAAACAAGTTAAAGATGAAAAAATTACAAAATATGACTTGTGTGCACTTTTCATGAACCCTAAAAAGAATCAACCCTTACATCCTGCATGCAAGAGGTTCTCTATCCATTGGTGCAACCACCAAGGGTTAAAGAACTATTTTTGGGAAAGGTGGTGTATAGTTTTTGACCATCCTCCATGCAACAAAAATGAGGTACCACAATATGTTTTGAGGAAACTCTATTGTGAGTTTGTCCTCAATAAATCCCAAACTATTTTGACATGCAAGAATTTTAGGGTAGAGGTGGGGGCTCCACATAGGATAGAGTGGGAGAACGTATTGATGCACATTGGCTAGCAAGACCACTCACTAGACTAGCGTATGAGCATGTGACTATCCCTTCCATTATGAAGGAGAATGTTGAGGTGGATACATTGTAGTTGATTAGTTTCCTCACTCGGAGCCTCGTACAAAATACCAGTCCTCTAGCACAGGGTGAGGCGGGAAAGTATTTGAGGATTTGAGTTCCACCTCATTTATGTTAGGCTTGTGGGTCACTTTGTGTTTATGATCTTAAGGATAGTTAGGATGTATGTGCCTAGGGTACATCTGCAGTTGATGAGATGGCGATGACAGATGCCCTCCTAAATGACACATTCAACCTTAATAGTTAGGTAAATGTCAATAATTAATTTAATTTATTAAATTTCATTTTTGAAATGCAAGATTAACTAAATTAGTTGAATGATTATAATGAAATTTTAGGGTCATAGTGGTCTAGTCACAGATGGAGGGTCCAGAAAGGACTGTCCAACCATGCAACTTGGAGTTCAACACAATAAAATAACATAAGAAAATGTTCAATAAACATGAATAATCATTGATTCGATAACTCACAATCTTACATGCATCATATATCTTATATGTGGAATGACTAGGGCTCGCAAGCTTGTTGTAAGGGCATTACATATATTACAATTGGCACAAGGCCTTATTATATTCCACAACTTAGAAGGTTGGATCAAATTGTGAACTACTACTAATGAGCTAATCAATTAATTTATTTCCAATGAATTACAAATGATCTTAAATATGACTCTCTAGCTCCAATTATGATTCACGTCACCCTCAAGGGTTTATAAACCCAATGCAAGATCAAACATGTAGGTTAGCCTCAAACAAGGAAAGATAACCCATTGGTAATGAAATGAATCTCGGATCTCCAAGAAAGTTCTCCTTGGACCTAAAATTCCTAAATGATATTCCATTAAGCTACACACATTTTGGAAAAGGTCCACACAACCAAGGCTGATCCAACAGGCCCTAAATGCTTTGAGAGAGAATTGATAATGAAGTTTTGAGAGTGATAAATTTCTACAAACAAATGCAAATCTCTTGAAATATAGATATGTTGTAGATGACCTCGAAGAACCAATATCTTGCTTCGCAAGCTAAGAAATGATATAGTGGTAAAATGCGGAAGAAACTATTGAGACAACTATAGACTAAACTAAAAGAAAATAAATGTTTTTGGTTGATACAAGATTGCTTTACAATCAAGAATGCTTCGCACGAGACACTCGGGGTTAGAAGAAAAGTGAGTCCATCACTTTCCAAGGGCTAGAGGAAAACCAAAGTGGTCCACCTCAACTTGAGAAATATATGATTAATCATTCACTGGTCTACCTTTCCACTTTACCAAATACTCCTTGTACTGGTTGTTCCTAGTGCTCCTTCCAATTCTAGTGTCTAATATCTACTTAATCTGCTCTGGTGGTTGATGTGGTAACTGCTCCTCTAAACCAAATTATTTGTTACTCTCACTTGAATGTCCTTCATGATACTCATAGATGTATGCAACATTGAAAATAGGTGTTATACCATTATAGAATCATATCCTCTCTATGTTCTTGGTAATCCTAATATAAAATTCATGGTTATATCTTCCCAAGGTCTCTCTGGTATTGTCAAAGGTTTATAAAATCCAATATTTTGACTACTCCCTTTTGCTACTTGAAAAATTATGCAACCTTGAAGATACTTCCTAACATCCTTATATATCTGTGGCCAAAAATAGTGCTCACTCTCCAAAGCTACTATCTTATCAACTCCAAAATTTCTTGCTAGTCCTCCGCTATGCTTCTGCTAATCAAATTCTCTCTCATTGAACTCCTTGGAACACATAACTGATTTCCTTTGAACTTCAACTCTTCCTAAGTAAAATAATCCAACCATTAGCTCCTATCTGTTAGCATTGGCTCCTTACATGATTTCCATGCTTCAACAAAATCCAGATCATCCTCATCATATGTTTTAGTTCTTCAAAACCCAATACTTCTATCTTCATACTTGCCAACAAATTCCTTCTTCTACTCAATGCATCTATAACTTTATTTGACTTGCCACTCCTATGCTTCAAAACAAATATATAACTCTACAAGAATTCAACCCATCTCGTATGTCTTTGGTTCAACTTACCCTAACCATTCAAATACTGCAAGGCTTGATGATCAGTATACAACACAATTAGGCAAAAAATAATGTCTCCACTTCTTCAAGGCTTGAACTATGACATAGAATTCTTGATCATAAACTGAATATCTCCTTTTGGAATCATTCAAATTCTCACTGAAATAAGCTATTGGTCTCCCTTCTTGACTCAACACTACTCCTATTGTATTTCCAATGGCATTGCAATCAACTTGAAATACTTTATCAAAAGTAGGTAATGCTAACACTGGTTTCTCTATCACCTTTTTCTTCAATGATTCAAAGCTTCTTTGCACTTTGGATGTCCACTTAAATTCTTCATATATCCTCTCATTGTTTCTATCACAGGTGTGCAAATATTACTAAAGCTCCTGATGAATTTCTAGTAGAAAATTGCTAATTCATGGAATGATCTTACCTCTCCAATGTTCACCAGTGTAGGCCACTCAATAATTTCTCTAACCTTCTCAAGGTCCATCTTCAATCCTTCAATAAAAATGAAAAAACCCAAGTACATGAACTTTGTATTCATAAAGCTACACTTCTCGATGTTTATCAACAACTTCTCTTCCCTTAATCTCTATAATACTTGTTTGATGTGCCACAAGTGCTCTTCTCTAGTCTTACTAAAAATTAGAATATCATCCAAATAAACAATGACAAACTTATCCAAGAATTGCTTTAGTACTTCATTCATCAACCTCATAAAAGTGCTAGGTGCATTGGTCAATCCAAAATGAATTACTAACCACTGATACAACCCTTCATTAGTCTTAAGTGTAGTCTTCCATTCATCTCCTTCTTTGATTCTGATTTGATGATATCCACTCTTTAGGTCAATGTTTGTGAAATATTTTTTCCACTCAAAAAGTCCATAATGTCATCCATCCTTGGAAATGGGAATCTATACTTGACTATGATCTTATTAATTTCTCTTGAGTTTGTACACATTATCCACTCTCCACCTTTGTTAGGTGCTAGTACAACAGGTATCACACATGGAATTAAGCTCTCTCTAATCAATCCCTTCTTCAATAAGTCTTGTATTTTCCAGTTTAACTTCGCATTTTTTGTAGGTGTCATCCTATGTGCCACTTTGTTTGGAAAAATTGCTTCTAGTATTAGATCTATATGATGACTAATACTCTGGATTGATGGTAAACCATTCAATAATTTCTTTGATATGATATCTTCATACTTTGTCAATGGTTCTACTACTTATGTCTACGGTGGATCTTCTCCATTTACGGTAGAATTCTCTACTTCCAGACTACTACACTTCTTTGGAATCAATACAAAACACATGTTCTCATTCCTCAAACCTTCCAGAAACTTCCTTCCATCTAGGACAAACATAGTCTAGTAGTGCTACATATTTCACTTTTGTCCTCTTCCTTTAAAGGTATCAATATAGTTCTTTTTTCCTTTAAATTCACAGTATAGGTATTCTTCCTTCCATCATGAATTGATTTTCTATAATATTGACATGGTCTTCCTAACAATAAATAGCGTCCATCCATAGGCATAATATCACACAACACTTTATCATTATACGACCCTATATGAAATCTCACCAAACATTGTTCATTTATCAAGATCTTATGTTCATCCTGAATCCATGCTATCTTATAAGACTTTGGATATTTCAATCTCTTCAAATTCAACTTGGTCATCATCACCTCTAAAACTAAATTATCGATACTACCACTATCAATGATAACTTTACATACCTTTCCTCTAGATTTACACCTTGTCTTGAAAAAAATATTCCTTTGCGATGGTTCCTCAGTCACTTCTTCATGCATCAAAGCTCTTCTCATCACCAATGATTTTCCTATTTCTAGTTTCCCAATTGAACTAGGGGATCCAACAAACAGGTTCTTCATTCACATAAGTTGTCCTTCTAGTATGCTTAGTTCTCTTACTGGTACTTCCTTGATGACATTCAAATGCTCTATGTCCTTCACCTCCACACTTAAAATAGGCTCCTCTAAACAGTCTCTTCTCATATCTTTGTTCATCTCTCCTATATCCATCATTGTGGTAGGAATTATGACTTCCTCTATCATTGTGATAGAAATTTCTATCTTCTCTTCCTTTGTAGTATGAATTATTTTCCTTTTCTTTAGTGCGATTGGGTTTTCCGTCCTTATTTTGCTCTGTATATGGTCTTCTCTCTCTAGATTATGATCTGCTCCTCTGGAATCTTCCTCTTGCACTTCTCTATCTTTGCTCAAACTTCTTGTTCAACTTTTCTTCTACCTTCATCACAAATTGGTATGCTTCAACTAATTTCATCTTTACCAAGCTCAACTTTTCTTGAATGTTTGTTCTTAGTCCATTGATGTATTGCACAACCTTCTCTTTTCTTTCTTTACTATGTCCAACTTTGATGATCATCTTGTAAAATTCTTCAGTATAATCTTTCATAGACTGCTCCTTTTGTCTTAGGTTTTGCAATCTTTTCAATAATTCAAGATCATAATCAATAGGTATGAATTGATTCAAAATTTTCACCATCCTATCCCATTTTGTGATTTTCTCCTTTCCCCTCCGGTTTCTATCCTTGATTGAACTTCTTTCCACCATATAGCAGGATGACCTTTCAACTTATTTTTCACAAATCTCACTCTTTTCAAATCTTCAATTTCTTCATATTCAAAGTATTCTTCCATATCATTGATCCAATCAGTTGATTCCTTAGGGTTCGAATTTCTCGCATAATTTTGAATTTCAATTTTAGGTCTCTTACCAATCTTGGAAATAGCTTTCAACATCTTTACTTGATCTTCTTCTTCTTCTTCTTCTTCTTCTAGGGTTTCTTCATTCTAATTTGCAGCATGATCTAATTCATCATCATCACTTTCATCTACATGTTTAGGGTTTAGACCTCTCCTTCTATCTTCTTCTACAACATCTAATCAAACTCTCATTTCTCTCATCATCTCTAACATTCTGTCCATTCTTCCAACAACATTCACCATAGCAGGAACTTTCCTTGGTGGAATCTCTCCCCTTGGATCTAGTGCAACTTCCTCAATTCGATAATCTAGCTACAAGGGTTTCAACCACCTCACATTCAATTCTCGGTTAAAAACACATGCAGTCTGCCTCAAGTTGGTGATCTGTTCACCACAAGGAATTCCTTCTCAAGACTCACAAACTCACTCTGATACCACTTGGTGTAGTCATGGATGGAGAGTCCAAAAATGACCGTCCAACCATACAACTTAGAGTTCAACACAACAAAATTAACACAAGAAAATATTTAATAAACATGAATAATCATTGATTCGATAACTCACAATATTACATGCATCATATGCCTTATATGTGGAATGACTAGGGCTCAAAGGCCTGTTGTAAGGGCATTACAAATATTACAATTGGAACATGCCTTATTATATTCCATATCTTAGAAGGCTAGATTAAATTTCTAACTAATGTTAATGAACTAACTGATTAACTGCTTTCCAATGAATTACAAATGATCTTAAATATGAATCTCTAGCTCCAATTATAATCCGTGTCAGCGTTAAGGGTTTATAAATCCAATGCAAGATCAAATGTGTAGGTCGGCCTCAAACAAGGAAAGATAACCCATCGATAAATGAAATGAATTGAAAATATCTAAGAATGTTCTCCTTGGACCTAAAATTCCTAAATGATATTCCATTAAGTTCTACACATTCTAAAAAGGTCCACACAACCAAGACTGAGCCAATAGGCTCTGAATGCTCTGAAAAAGAAGCGATAGTGAAGTTTTGAGAGCGATAAATTTTTTCAAACAAATGGAAATCTCTTGAAATATGGAAATGTTGTAGATGACCTCGTGTAGAACCAATATCCTACTCCATGAGCTGAGAAATGATACAGTGGTAAAACATGGAAGAAACTGCTAAGATAGCTACAGACTAAATTGAAAAAAAATAAATGTTTTTGGTTGATACAAGATTGCTTTACAACCAGGAATGCTCCTAAATCACATAGTGTTCACTTTGTTTTCAATGGTCCTCCACCTCCCTATTACATGATAAAGTCTACTGTAGAGGTATGTAACTAGTAAAGAATTATAAATATTACATATGAATAGTTGAACATTATATGAATAGTATTCTTATATCTCATTTTGGATGTTGAATAGATTAATCTTAGACCTTTGATGACAAACACCTGATAGTGGAGGTGGTCATCAAAGTTTCACTCAGGTTTAGAAAGTATTTTTAATTTTAAAATAAAAAAATTGTATTTCGTAATTGAATAATGTTTAATGACTTGAAGGTTCTAGATAGTTTGTAAATATGCTTTGTAATTTTTAATTAATTTGATTTCAGGTTGCTATGTACTTCATAATCTATGAATTTCATTTTTTCATGTTGTTGACCTCCAAAAATATAGGCTAGTGGTGTCAATTAATTATCCACCTATAGAACTCTTTAATGTATTACCTCTTGGGGCGACCAAACCTAACTGTTTTATGTGATTATTTTATTTGCACAACTTTGTTGCAAGAATGAAGGTGTTATCATTGATGTCAACTGGTCAATTGGTTATCAACTGGTTTCTATTGTCATTAATTTCATGGATGTAGGTTATTGGCTATTCATGTCAAGGATATTGAGAAAATTGTATTGAAGAAAGGTTGTAGGTGTTTAGTGGTTGCTCCGGGTTTTGCTCTGAGATTTTCTCCTATGTTTGTGTGGTTCATATATGTTGATCATGTTTGTTAGAAGCTTCTATATCTAGATTTTTGGCTTTCGATTCATTGTACAATGCGAGTTATGTTCACCAGTTGTGAATTGTGGTTTTTTGTGCTTCTAGCTGAGGTCTTGGAGAAATGTTGTTGGTCCAGATTTCTCTTTGGTAAAGTCCTATGAATTGTGGTTCTAGAGTTAAGTTTTTATGATTGTGTTGAAGATAATTTCAATATCTGAAAGGATTGTGCTTAATTGTTCTATGTGTTTTACATTGGTTTGGCCGACCTTGTGTTGAACACTATATTTGAAGTTGATGAAGCGTGTAGGACCTATTTGGGTCCTCATTAAGCTTGTGTTTGGGTCGCCTCATTCTAATTCCACCCTATGATTTTTTGGTGCTGACTTAATTTGAATTTATTGATGGATGACCAAATTTGGATATGTTTCAAAGCTGAAGATGGTATAAATATAGGATGAGTTAGTGGTGAAAGAAGGAAAAGAGACAAGTGCAAAGAAATAGAGCAAATAGATGCGAAATAGATGCAAATTAGTGGGTGTGTGTGATGAGAGTTTGGCAGATCAGTGTGAAGTCTAAATGTCGAGTTTCTAGATTAAGTAAGTTGTAGGTGTACTCTATCATTCATGCATGTTTGAAAGTGGTTGAGAAAATTGTGGTGTAAATATTTGTTGCATTGAGATTGTCTTCTCTCTATAACATATCTCTTCTATCTTCTTTGTATCTTTGTGGTAGTGAGCCCTCCAGGTGGTTAACCCTGTTGGACAGTGAGTCTTGATCTGGATAATGAGTCCTTGTTTCTTAGGCAATGAGCCTTTGTAATTGGTTTTGATATTCTCTATATTGTGAGTTAATGCTCACCGTGGTTTTTTCCTTATTAGGTTTTCCATGTAAATCTAGTGTTGTGTTTGTTTGATGATTTTCAGTTTTTGCACTTGCACTTAATGTTTAATCATTTTAGTAGTGTTAAGGATTTGTTCTGGTGAATGATTTAAAGGTTTAAATTTGTTACAATTGATTCACCCCCTCTCAGTTATCTTGTTCAAAAATTGGTATAAGAGCTTGGTTCATTGGAGAAGAGCTTAACCTCTTAAGGAAGGTCTGGGATGGTTGGAAAAGTTACTCATGATTATTCAAGGTTCGATGGAACTAATTATGATATATGGAAAATATTGATGGAAGAATATCTGGAGTATTGTGGATATGATGTGGAGAAAGCTTACAAGAATCCTTTCACTCCTTCTGCTAATGGTCGAAGTACGACTGATGAGATCAAGACACATGAAGCGAACAATAAGGTGAAGTACATTTTGAAGAATAATCTTGTACATTATGACTTGATTAAAGTTCAGAATTTGAAGATTGCCAAGGAATTATGGGATGCTTTAGAAAAGGTGCATGAAGGTGATGAAAGGGTCAAAGAGGAAAAATCACATAATTTGGAGAGATAGTTTGAGCTCCTACATATGTTTGAAGATGAGAATGTTAAAGCTTATTTACATAGATTGGATGAGGTGGTAGCTGGAATGTGATTACTTGGTGCTACTATAAATGAAACTAGGATTGTAAAGACGATTCTTAGAACTCTCCCTGATTCTTACAATGAAAAGGTATGTGCTATTGAAGAAAATATAGATTATAAGACTTAAAATAAAGATCAATTATTGGGAACTTTGACATCTTATGAGATGAGAAAGCTGAATTTGAGAAATGGATTCAAATCAAAGACTTCTTTTAAGGCTACAAAAGTTGAAGATACAGATGAAGAAAATCTTGATGAAGTAGAAGCTAACTTTGTGAGAAGGATGAGGAAAGGCTCCGACAAGTATGAAGGTAAGTTACCCTTTAAATGCTTTAGTTGTGGAGGAATAGGTCATTATGCTGCAAAGTGTCTAGAAAGAGATAAGAGGAATAAACAAAGTTATGAGAAAGAAAAGAAAGGTAAGAAGATCAACAAAGCATATTATGTAAATGAGGATGCTAGTATATCCGATGAGGAATATGATTATGGAGATCCTGATGACAATGAATGCTAGTTCTTGGCTATAAAAGATGAACCTACTTCTACCAATTCTAAAAAATAGGTGAAGAAATGCCCACCAAAGAAGGAGAAAAATGAAGGTACTATAATCTCTTCCCTACATGCTACACAGGAAAAAAACTATTGGGTTATTGGTAGTGGTTGTTCACATTAGATGATTGGTGATAAGAGTAATTTTTTTAAACTTTAAAAATATGATGGAGGCTTGGTTATGTTTAGAGATGATATTAGTGCTAAAATTTGTGGGATAGGTTCAGTAAGTTTTGATAGCAAGCATAATACTGATGATGTCTACTATGTAAAGGGTTTAAGGCATAATATCTTGAGTGTTGGACAAGATGTGTAGTAAAGGATATATCTTGTATTTGAGGATGAGAGATGTGAGATCAGGAAAGGATCCAGAACAATGATTGTTGCAGGAAAGAAATCTGAAGGAAATATCTATCAACTTAAGGGTAATGACGGATGATGCTTTATGATAGATTAATGACAGTTGGTTGTGGCATCAGAGAATGTGTCACATGAATTTTGATAACTTGGTGAGGATTAGTGCAATTCAGGCCATGAGAGATTTACCAAGGATTACAAAGCTTGTTAATGCTATTTGCAGGAATTGTCAGTTTGGAAAGAAAGCAAGAAGCCATTACAGATCAAAGGAACAATCCACTACTAGACTACTGGATTTAATTCATATAGATCTATGTGGTCCTACAAGAGTGAGAATTCTACAAGATGAAAGGTACTTTATGCTTTTGATTGATGATTATTCTAGATATACATGGGTTACATTTCTTAGAGAGAAGTCTGATGCATTAGATAGATTCAAGACATTCAAAGATATGGTTGAAAATAGAGTAAATTTGGGGATAAAATGCTTAAGGTATGACATAGGTGGAGAATTAACCTCCCATGAGTTTAATATTTTTTGTGAAGTGCATGGAATAAAAAGATAGTTATCTACACCAAGAACTTCTCAACATAATGGAGTTGTTGAAAGAAAGAGCAAAACAATTCAAGAGGCCGCTAGATCAATGATTACTGAGGTTGGTTTACCAAAATTTTACTGGAGAGAACTTATTCATACTACTGTTTATGTATTCAATCGAGTTCAAGCAAGAGAAAACAATACAAAGACCCCCTATGAGCTATGGTGTGGAATAATTCCTATTGTTAAGTATTTCAAGGTATTTGGAAGCAAATGTTATATCAGAAGAGATGAAGAAACCTTAGGAAAGTTTCATGCAATAAGTGATGAAGGAATTTTTCTTGGATATTATACTAAAATAAAAGCTTATAAATGTTTCAATAAAAGACTGAGAAAGATTGTAGAAAGTGCAAATGCCAAGGTTGATGAAGCAATGAAGAATTCAATTGATGTTGATGGATATGTATTTGATGAACCTAATTGGATAAGGATTGAAGAAATTGTGGAAGAACAAGAAAAAGGATGAGCAAGAAAAGAAAAATGAAGAATTTCTAAGAGAAGAAGAAGCTTCTGTGGTGTCCCCTAAGACACCTAGATATGTGTAGAAGAATCATTCAAAAATTTAGATCATTGGAGACAAGATAAAAGGAATTTTTATTTCATTGTCTAAGCATGTGAAAGAGATGTTGAAGAAGTTTGGGATGAATGGTTCCAAACCGGTATGCACTCCTATGGTGACTTGTTGAAGATTAGGTAAATATGATGATTCACCTAATGATGATCAGAGAAAATATAGATCTATGATTGGTGGACTATTATATTTGACTACTACTAGACCAAATATTATGCATGTTGTCTGTCTTGTGGCTAGATTTCAAGAAGATCCTAAGGAACACATGTTGTTGCTATTAAAAGAATATTCAGATATTTGAATGGAACTTTGGATTATGGGTTATAGTATCCTAGGGATACTGAATTTACTCTAAGTGCTTATACAGATGCATATTGGGCTGGATGTGTAGATGACATGAAGAGTACAAGTGGTGGTGCATTATTTCTTGGTTATAGATTGGTGGCATGGTTGAGTAAAAAGAAAGATTCAGTTTCCTTGTCTACTACTGAAGCTAAGTATATTGTTGCTGCATCTTGTTGTACACAAGTTCTATGGATGAAACAGACATTGAAAGATATCACAGTGGTGTATGATGATCCTATTTCTATCTTCTGTGATAACACAAGTGCAATTAACATTTCAAAGAGTCCATGGATGCACTCAAGGACAAAGCATATATTTATCAGGTATCGTTTCTTAAGAAAGAAGGTTGTGGAGAATTAAGTAAAGCTTGAGTATGTCCCTACGAAGGATTAGATTACTAATATATTTACGAAGGCTCTTCATAAAGATAATTTTGAGTATCTCCGAGAGAAGCTAGGGTTCATTTCCCCTCCTTTATTGAACTAGATGCATATGGAGATGCATCAATCTGGTGGATCTATGGATCTATCTTTCTTTGGACTGATGTTTTGGTGGCTACCTCTCAGGGGAGTAGGTAGTGTCATGTGTTGTCATTGTATGAGTATTTTGTTTTTAATTTCAAAGGGGAAATCAATGTAAAATATCTTTTTCCTTTGCCATTGATGCCAAAGGGGAAGAAGAAGAATGTGAAAAAGATTATCCACTAAGGGGGAGAAACAAAAAGAAAAATCTTGAGAAGTGTATTCAAAGCTAGTATGTTATCTTTGATGGTTTTTCACATCATGTGTTGCCATCAATGACAAAGGGGGAGATTGTTGCAAGAATGAAGGTGTTGTCATTGATGTCAACTGGTCAATTGGTTATCAACTGGTTGCTATTGTCATTAATGTCATGGAAGAAGGTTATTGGCTATTCATGTTGAGGATATTGATAAAATTGTATTGAATAAAGGTTGCAGGTGTTCAGTGGTTGCTCCAGGATTTTCTCATATGTTTATGTAGTTCAAATATGTTGATAATGTTTGTTGGAAGCTACTATATCCAATTTTTTGGCTTTTGATTCATTGTACAGTGCGAGTTATGTTCACCAGTTGTGAACTATGGTTTTTTGTGCTTCTGGCTGAGGTCTGGGAGAAATGTTGTTGTTCTAGATTTCTCTTTGGTAAAGTATTATGACTTGTGGTTATAGAGTTAAGTTGTTATGATCATGTTGAAGATAATTTCAATATCTGGAAGGATCGTGCTTAATTGTTGTATGTGTTTTACACTGGTTTGGCCAACCTTGTGTTGAACACTATCTTTGAAGTTGATGAAGTGTGTTGGGCCTATTTAGGTCCTCATCAAGCATGTGTTTGGGTCACCCTCATTCTAATTCCATCCTAGGATGTTTTGGTGCCAACTTAATTTGAATTTATTGATGGATGGCCAAATTTGGATATGTTTGAAAGTTGAATATGGTGTAAATATAGGATGAGTTAGTGGTGAAAGAAGGAAAAGAGATAAGTGCAAAGAAATAGAGCATATAGATGAAAAATAGATGCGAATTAGTGGGTGTGTGTGATGAGAGTGTGGTAGATCAGTGCGAAGTATAAATGTTGAGTTTTTGGATGTAGTGAGTTGAAGGTGTACTCTATCATTCATGCATGTCTGCAAGTGGTTGCAAAAATTATGGTGGAAATATTTGTTGCATTGAGATTGTCTTCTCTCCGTAACATATCTCTTCTATATTCTTTGTATCTCTGTGGTAGTGAGCCCTCCGGGTGGTTAACCCTGTTGGACAATGAGTCTTGATCCAGACAGTGAGTCCTTGTTTTGGTAGTGAGTCTTTGTAATCGATTTTGATATTCTCTATAGTGTGAGTTAATGCTCACTATGTTTTTTCCCTTATTGGGGTTTCCATGTAAATCTGGTGTTGTTGTGTTTGTGTGATGATTTTCAGTTTTTGCACTTGTACTTAATTTTTAATCATTTTATTAGTGTTAAGGATTTATTTCGGTGAATGATTTAAAGGTTTAAATTTGTTACAACTGATTCACCCCCCTCTTAGTTGTCTTGTTCAATAAACTCTTCATCAAAAATCTCAATCAATTGTCTAGGAAAAAAATGAATACCTAGGGATAATTCGTATGATTTTGATAATTCATAGAATCTAATCCTATATGACATTGATCCATATACATGACTATGTAGAGCATCTATTCATTGTGAGACAGACCAACTTCACTATCTTCATTAAAGTCAAAATTCATCCCTTTTAATAATGCTATCTCATCCATTAACTTTTATTTCTAACATGACTCTCCATTCCTTGATATAGTTTAATTTGATACATTTATTTACCTCATTATCCCAATGAAATTTATTTATCCTTTACAAAAATATATTATATTTTACAATATTATATATATATATATATCTATATATATCTATATAATTATTTTATGGAAAAGTATTTCTTAAAACTCTTTCTTTACCCTCATCCACTATTAAATAGTGAAGATACATTGTGAAGTTTTAATTCAATCAAAACATGGTGCATAGTATTTCATGGTTATGATCACACAATTATACCCGAAAACATACACTACTTCTCACACTAAATATTACATAATCCTATATTGCTCATAAATTTTAAGTTGTGATACTGAAATGGTAGTCATATGAAAATCTATTAGGTTCAAAATATTTTAATGTTTATTTTTCTCTAGTAAACATCATCCTATACAAAACCAAATCATATTCTCAGGTAAGTATTCACTATGCAATGGTAAAATATAAAAACTAATCTAATATGATACAATAAATCCTAATAAATCCCCTTGTTATGTCATATTCACTATAGTTATGGGATTTATAACTAGACTAAAACTAACACAATAGTCCAACAAACATCTATTAAACTATGAAGTAATATATAGTTTAATATGTACTCAAAATTTTGTTGAATATGTCATATATTATAAGCCATGACCTGCATCACTCTTCTAGTTTTGGTAATTAAATAATGCTTTATTTTCAAATGATGCAAGTAGACACTCCTAATATTGATAGGACAATGGAGAATGGTGTCATTGCAATAGTAGTGAGCTCGATGCCTTTGAATGAGGTATGAGGTAGATTAATAAATTTCAAATTACATTTGTTGTTTTAGTTGTTTATTATTGAAAAATCAAATGATTATTCATTTGTAGTTTAATTTCTATTTGGATGGTTGCTATAGGGCTTCACAATGCCAAAGCATGAGCGTGCCATTGGTGTGAATGAGGAGAGAGATCATTTGGTTGTGGTAAGTGATTATTTTGTTAAATCATTTTATATAATGTAATTTTTATATATTAATGTCTATGCTTTTTATTGTTGTAGTGTTGAAAATGTACACCTTTACATTTTCACACTATATTTGCATGCCCTTAATTAATTGGACTTAATTAAGCCTTTAATTGGCCCAATTATGCATTCATGAGCCTAATTAATTACATTTTCCGAAAGGGAAACCCACATTTAATTAATTCCTACATTGAACTTAACATCTTGGAGATTAAGTGTCCTAGGCTTAGATCCTAGGACCCATTCGCCCAAGGGCGAATGGGTCCACCATAAGTCTCGGGACCCAATTTTTAATATTTTTTTTGTAGAATTTTAATGATCTAAATTCAAATTGCAAAGGTCATCTCATGGTGTTTAATTATCGGGTAATTAAGGAAACACCTATAAATACAAGGTTATTTCATCCTAAGCAATCTAGAACTTCAAGAGATCAATTACAAGAGAAAAGATTATTGTCAAGAGCATTGAAGAAAAGATTTATCAAGCATATACAACAATAATCAAGATCATATCATCATGTCAAAGTTATGTGTGTTCATGCATATTTTTGGAGCTAACATTGTGATGTAGGTGTTGGTGATATAAATTTGCACCCTGTTTGCTAAGCTTTTCCAATTGCACTTAGTAGATTTGGACCAACATTGGAATGCTTTCAGGCTGTGGGTGATCTATTTGAAAGCAGACCTCTGGATTTTGGGCCGACTTCCTCGTTTGATATCACTTAACTATTGAATTTATGAGATAAAGGTAAGGATTGCATGAAAGTAAACCTAATGCTTAAAAAAACCTAAAGTGATTCACTAAAACAACCTAGACCTATTAACAACTTATCATATTTGAATTGATATCACAAAGCTAGAATTACACAAATCACTTGATAATGCCGTTTGCATAAATATTTCATAACAAGGTCTATAAATAATGCTTTTAAAAGGATTTTTTTTTTCACAATTAACACCACTAACAACACAACTTACAACCTGCAAACATACACCTTCTGCTAAATAGATGCATAACATGAGACAAGCTTGCAAGGAAAGAATAGATTTCACAAAACAAGTTGATCAATCATTAACAACATACATGAGAAATAGAAAACGAGAAGGTAAAGGTGCTCTACTTTATCAATTCAAAGTGCTTACTGTATATTAAGTCTGTCTGAGTTACAGTGCAGCTTCAAAAAAAAAAACTCCAAGATAGTAGCTATCCTGCCGCTGAAAAAGAAAGAACTCCCTAAAAAGTTCAAAATGAACATACTTAACCAATACCCACCAAAACCTCCCACACATGTGCTTCTAGAAGATTATCCTCCGATAAAACAAAAATGGCTCCAAAAAAACCCTCTAGAAGTCTCTAAAATGCCCTCTACATGGAGAAAAAACAAGATAAGTCAATAGCCATCCCAAAAGTGTGACAAATATACCTCCAGCTAGCCTCATTCTTAACCAAAATAGTCTAAACAACATCTCACACTTCCCACACCTCTGCAAGTCATAATTGGTCCTATTTCAAAACTTGACCATATTCTCCATCACGCAAAATGTGTGTTTTTTTTGAAAACACATGGCCTTTAAAGCATTAAATATAGTGACTTTGTTAAGTGATTTATAAAACATCAATTAACAAGTCACTTTACAATTAGGCTCAAATAAAAAAGGGCCCACCATTTTCCTATGTTACATTTGCATTAAAAGGCATAATAAAAGTGTTTTTAAAATCACTTACATGATATCTAAAATGTAGCATCAAAAGCTATGACAAAAGCTTCCAAAATTTTTAAAGGCACTTTGACTGTCAACTTACCACCCATATCTACATTCTTCCCACACATGTCAAAATCACATGGTTTGCAAAGGCACATGGCATAATAGCACTTGGCCAATATGGCCGACTTCCAAACTCCTTGGAAAGCATATTCTAAACACATGATGTTGGGTCAAAAAGACAAAGCACCATACTTGACCATGGCACACCTCAGCATAAGTCAAAATAGCACAAGGCATAAAATGCCTAGGTGATAACACATGACATATTGAAGACATAGCAAAGCTTAAGGAATGGGGAAAGTTAAAAAAAAAACCTAAGGAAATGGTAAGTGATTTTCGGCCCCCATCATATTTATCATGAGTTTGATTTTTTAAAATAAGGGATAAAAAATCCCATCAAATGGCAAGTAATAGGGTCAAACCCTAATGATAATATTCAAATGATGGAAAAACACCATCATTTGGTCGCTTGGAAGAATCTCAAAAACATGATCCTCTTTGCCACCAGGGTTTGAGCAAACACAGGAAAAATGTAGATTCAACATGGTTTTCAGTCGGCTTTTGACCCTTTTGCATAAAACACCATGGGGAACTTAGGTAATTGTGTTTTCCTGCAATAAATCTGCCTTTCATCACACTTTGAGACCCTTTTTTAGACTTACAGTCTGCGGCTATGAAACATTTTGAAGGAATTTCTACATGAACTTGTTTTCTATTGTTGCTCTCTTCTGTTGACAACAACCATGAGAAGCTAGTACGAAGTTTTTGAAAGACAAAAAATCCTGCAAATTGCAGAGATTGTGTGAGCAAAACTTCGGGTAAGTAAAGTTGACACTTCTCCTAACTTTGATCAACAAAAAACCATGTTTTCTTTGTTTCTACTTTGAAGATGAAGCATAGAAGCCATTTTCTTTTCTGCATTTATCAATGAGGACACTTCATTTCGTTTTTGTTGCTTTTTTGACTTACAAAAATCTCACTGGCCGCAACCATGAATAGATAGACGTGTCCTTACGCTTCATTTCTAAAAACCTTTCTGTAAACTTTTGACTCTCCTACTTTTTCATAAATCTTGGCAAAAATAAAGACCCGGATGGGTTTCTGGAAAAAGAAAAGAAAGAAAGCTAGAATGTAGGTCGACCCTCAACATGTCAACTGGGTTTTCTTGCATCAGTGATTTTTCTGTCTTTTTTTGCATTTTGAGAAAGAACCCTGCTTGGATTTCTTGTAGTATTCATATTTGTTGAAATTGCAACTGTTAGTAGAGAACCCAAGTGGGTTACATGATTTCTTTGAAAGGTTTAGGTTTGTTGAAAGAAATGCAGATAATTTTGTAAATTCCTTCACCTTTTTGTAAAAGGAAAGCAATGTTTCCTTAGACTCGAACCCCCAAGTGGGTTTTGCAGATTTTCTTTGACAGGTTCAAACTTGTTACAAAATGTAGATGATTTAGTAAATTCTTTCACTTTTCTGTTGTTTAGATATCTGGGTACATGGTATCTTCATTTGCTTGGCCTCAATAAAAGATGCACTATTCTGAAGTTTCAGCTTCACTTATTCTGTAGATACACTATCATTTGAATGATCTTTATTTTTCTGGAACAAACTGAAATAATTACCTCAGTAATGGAGTATGGAAATAAGGTCTTTCTAAGCTCAGGAAGTGGAACATTGTGAGACTTGCATCAAATTTTAAATAGTGCCTTGAAATTGCTACATGTTGGACCATATTTCATACAAGTTCTTTGGCTTTACTCAAGACTGTATCCAATGATTTCAAAACCTTGCATAACCTCTTCTAAAAAAGCTATGTTTGATCTTTGAACATGATTTAGGAGGGCTTCAGAAACCTTAATGAGCAATCAAATTCTTCATTACTGTAGAGTGTTCTCCTTTATAATTTCTGCATTTGTCTTTTCAGTTTGTTGATATTCATTTGGCTGGCTCTCAAGTTCAAAAATTATGCTGAAAGGTTGTTCATTTTGCTTCTGTAAGTGAAGTAAAGGCATTCCAAATGCTTCCATGTTCTCACTTCACTTCAAATACTTGCATGTTTTACCATCTTCCTATGTAGTTTAAAGCCTTTGAAAGGGTGTCAAAATTCTATTGAATTGACTATCCAATAAACTCCAAGGTTGTTGTTCTTGGGCTTACACATTTCATGTCACCTATCTCAAATCCAATGTTGACTATATTATGCTTTGATCGAACCTTTCCTATCACTATGCTTTCCATACCTCTGTGATCTAAGGAACATACCACTTATATGCTGCTCCAGTCCTCAAAAAGATGGAAAAGGCAAGAGTAACAAAATAGACCTTTCCACTGAGAAACAGACCTTTGAATCAAAGGAGAGACTAAGATCAGACCCTTAGATCATTGAGCAAGAATATGTAGATGCTATTTGAACTCACAATGTTGTTCTTGTACTCTCCACCACCGTGGACCATGGCTTGGGTTTTGTCTCTTCATGATGGCCTATCAGTGTACACATTCAATCCTTCTGAAAAAATGAACCGTCCCCTTTGAATCCTTTACACGAAATACCATCATTGACTGAAACTCATTGAAAGTACCCTATCCTCTACAATATCCCTATCCCTTGTAACTGTTTCATATGCTTGTACATGAATATACCTTGCTTTATTATTGGTTAAGTAAGATCAATGTTGTCTTTGTAACACTGCCTCCTGATGCAACAGATCCTCAAGCATTTTGCTTGTCCTTATCAACTCTACCATGAGTGATAATGACACAACCTCACCCACACCACAAACACCTTATGACAAGCACACCACTCAGGCTACTAAGACATAATCATGAAGGATCTGTCCTTACCATGAGATTGCATCTAAAGGACTGTTCTAGTGATATATCATGGATTGTACCTTCGAGTTGCTACTGTATACACATGACTATCCACTACAAAAACTATCTTCATAAATGGTTGCTTTCTTATTGAGTTCTCAAACAATTATCATGTAACTGTAGGGACTGCTGTGGTGACTATGCTTTCAACTGATTGACATGTCAAGAATACAAGAGCACATCTTGTTGCATGCTTACTTCATTATAGTTTGAGCACTCAATGATTTTGTAATGTATTGAAGTCACTGCTTTTAATGTAAAGACACCTACTATGCTTTACAAGTACAAACTAGATTGAATGCACTTACCTTTCCTTTTATTTTTGTCACGTGACTCCTTACAAAAATTTAGTCCATGTTGCTTGATTACATGCTTATTTACATGTATGGTCTACTTCATATCTCATGTCTGATCCTTGCCCCTTGTCAAATAGAATCATGATTTTGGTAGACTGCTTGAATGGTGAATGTCATTTCTTTTGATTGTCTATTTACTGATCCCCATTCATTTGATGACTGTTGATGGTTGTGCTTAGTCATTATGACAGTGAGCAGACTTATTACTATGAATGTCTTGGAATTATCACTGAGAGATATCAATCCCCTGTTCCCACACAAAAACCTTGGACTCCTTTTGGCAGTCTTCATTGATTTTCACATTTATTTGATTAGTATGTGCTGTTGTTTTTTGAGGACAATGATGTTGTCTTACACCTCATGGCTATTGACTCATGACATTTGTACCATTGTACTACTCACTGTCCTTGTGACTTGACAATGAAATGCACTGCCCCATGCCTTCCTTGAAGCACATCCATGTCTGTCAATGCACATGACTGCCCCATTTCAAGTGATGGTTGCTACTATTTGATTGAATCTAGGAATGATCCTTACTTATGCTCTAAAATTGTGGTGAATGGATTGTGTTTCATATCCTCTAATGGTCATGCCTATTCCTTTCTTGGTAATATGCTTAGAGAATAGAAAACCTTTGTGTTATGGCATATCAATTGTCTCTTGATCACATCATATGAGGGTTCTATTTTTTTTATGACTTCTTGTAATGATATATTTATGATATGCACATGTCTGTGTCAACTAGAGTTGATGATTCTTTAATGTCTTTTCCTTTTGCCTTTCCTCATCACTCACACATTGATTGCTAGCTGGCAAACCTGTTGTCTAATGTTTGGGTGAGAAGGCCTTGAACTCAGCCTTTTACAACTTTAGATTTTGTCTTTAGTTGCTGTCCTTATCTTTCATGTTTAGAATGCATTCAAACCTTTCATGCTCTCAATCTCAAGGACATCATATTCATCGAACTCATGGGGCAGTGAATTAGATGGCCATTTTTCTTTGCCATGAAGACAATTATGCTTTGTTTTGGATACCCTTCATGCCTGTTGACCTTGTAAGCTCCTGCAAAGGTGCTGTCCTTATACTTGTATCATGACCATGAGTCAACCATTACTCCTGCTGCAGTTATATGTGATAAACATGCATAGTCTCCTCATTCTAACTTTATTTGACAACCACCTATCACATATGTGGGTGACCTAACAACTCACTTTCCTGTGTGATGAGTGACTGCCTAATAGGGTCGTGGAGAGAGGGGCTTGACAACAATATGAAATGCTTCCTCATTATTAAATAGATGCATAATTGAACTTGATACATCTTCAAAACACTTGATGCATCTTTTGAATCTGATGATGAATGTTGATCAACTGGTATGATTCCATATTGATTTAGTGCATTGATAAGAGAAATCTTTGATGAAGTTGCTCAATTTCCTTTTCTTTCAAAGCACACTGAGCTCTACCCTTGTGGGAGCCACATTTACCCCACATGCTGCATTTGATCTGATAATGAAACAATAATCAGGCTTGTCCTAAATCTGTACATGAAGCAAACAGTTAGAAAATAAATGCATATGTTGAATGTTCTTTTTTTCAATGCATTTATGGATCAACTTATACATCCATAGGTAAGTGTGTATGCAAGGATTGAATCATTCATTGCTTAGAGCCTTGCTCTAACACCATGTTTTATTTAGATGCAGGGTGAGGAGTGCAACAGAGATGGGAAGGGCACAAGCAGTTCGGGGCAGCAACAGGGCAACTTTTTACCAATCATTCACAGGCAATGACTGGTTCCATTCTTACATGCACATTCTCTTTTTCCTTTTATTTATTGATGTATAAGTTGTTTCATATTTTCATTTGAATAAGAAAGTTATTCCCTTGGATTGTGAGGGACATGTACCTTAATGATTGTAATTCTATAGGCAACGAGCCTTTGTTTTTGGATAGTGAGTCCTGGCAGTGAGCCATCCATTTTGTAATATTTTATAACCAGTTATACTATATTGTGAGCTAACACTCATCGTGGTTTTTCCCATTTTGGGTTTTCCACGAAAAAAATCTTGGTGTTCATGTGTTCTCAGATTTCATGTTTTGTTAATGTTTTTAATTATCTTTGCTGTTGTATGTGTTGGAATAATTGGATGGTATCTGATCAAAAAATTTAAGAAGATACTGATTCACTCCCCCTCTCAATATCTTGGACATTTAACAATTGGTATCAGAGCTTGGTTCCTTTGAAGAATCCTAATAGCTTGAGGGAGATCCTGAAGATGGAAGAAATGGAAGATAAAGGAGAGGTTCAGACTGCACTTGAGGATCTTGAAAATTGAGATTTGAAAGAAAATATTTAAGATGCAAATGAATCTGTCTGAAAATTAAAGGAGCAATTGAAAAAGTTCAAAGATAGGCACAAGGAAGTGACTGATCATTTGAAAAAGGATAATAAAGATATTTCCGGTTTGAAAGTACAAGTAGAAGAGAAGAAAAGAGTTGAAGAATGTTTGAACAAGTTGGTACAAAGAAAATATGAAGATTACACCAAGCTTGAGCAAGAAGTTGTGAACCTGAAAGTAGATCTGGAGAAGGAAAAACTCTATGAAAACAATTTCAAATCTAGCTCAGATAGGCTTGATGAATTGATTGCAGGACATAAACCGAATAAAGACAAAGGTAGTATGGGAAATGATACCGGTGAAAGTTCTAAAGCTGTGGACAATCAGAAGACCCAGAATAAAGGAAAGAAAAAAGGAAATTCAAGGAACTCTGCTAGGAGACCTTTGGTAAGACAACCTAATGCAAAAAGGTATCCTTCTTTTAATGGCACTTTTTTTTCATGCAATAAATTTTTCCACAAAGCAACAAAATGTAGGAGTAGGATGAATTAGTTCCCTGGTCATTTTACTGGTCAATGTTTTGCATGCAAAAGAATTGGACATAGGGCAAGTGAATGCAAAACCCTGATGATGAATTAGTTTTATGGAGGAAGAATGAATCAATCCTTTAATGGCTATTGCTATACCTACAACAAGTATGGACATAAAGCTAACCAGTGCAGAACAAGAGTTAGTGAAAGTCAATCTAATCAGAGAAATATTGTTTGCTATAACTACAACAAACCAAGACATGTTTCAAGAGTCTGTAGAAGCAAGAAGAGTGAGGAGACCAATCTGATGGAAAAGAGTGAATGTGTGAAGAAGGTTGACAAAGATGAGATTAAGCAATAGATGAATAAGATGGAGAAAGAAAGGAGAACCAAAGACTACTAATGAGTCTGTGCCCTCATCTGGTACAGATGATTTATTCGATAATTAGACCTAGCAAGGTTGTAGGGGGAGCATTATCAGAAAATTATAAGAACCCCCAAGATAAATGGCGTGCCAGAGGTTGACACATGGATGAAATGAGAAGAATGAGTTTTTAGAGGTTCTGGAAAAGGAACCAGTAGGAAATATGAAGGGATGATCTTTTGCGGAGTGAATTAGGGTTTGTCTGTGAAAAAGATAAGAGTTTTTAGTAGCTTTTTGGATTCTGCCGCATTTAATGCAAATTAGGGTAGATCATTATTTTATAAGGGAAATGTTCAAGGAATTTTTATCATTCAAGCATTTGGAGAAGTTGAAGAGCATTTGGAGCATTCTTGAAGAGAATTGAAGTTCAAGTTGTGAAAACCCTAGTTGCGGTTCATCGTGTAGAAAAAGGTATTTTTACCCTCTAAGCAATTGTGTTTTTTCTTTGGTTAAGTTGTTTGAGTTTAGAACTGGTAGAATGGCAACTCCTATTGTTGTGAAAGTGTCGGAGAGGCTGAGGCCCTCTTGTAGAAAATATTCGTCAAAAGATGACCACATGGGTGTATTTTTTTCAATTCCACATGGAATAATGTCGACTGAAGATACAAGGATGTATATTTGTGTGAAGTATGAGGAATACGATCACTCTAAATTGATTGATATTTGGAAAAAAGTGCTTATTGGTGATGACTTCTTGGTAAAACCTGAGTACTCGAATGTGGTTGAGAAAAGGTTGGATAGATGGAATAATTTTCCAAATTTCAGCTACGATGAGAAATATGTGAAACCAATCCTAAGCAGAATTCATGAAAAATTCCTCTGGATTGACCGCTCACACCTGATAACTAAGGAAGCAATTAGGGCTGTAATAGGGCTTTGGGATAAAGGTACAATACCTGTGTTAAAATCTGTGAAGAATGAGGTAGTAATGGAACTCACAAGAGCAACATATGACAAAAGATCCCTAGCAATGAAAACCATTACTAAACCTACTGTGAAATATGTAGCCATGATGATTGGACATAAAATATATTTCACAAACAAAGAGAATTTTGTTTCAGCCACATCAATCTATACTAGTTTTGATATGGTTGTGAATGGTGTTGATAATGATCTCTGTGAGCTTCTTAGGTTACAGTTGCTAGAGAACCTAAAGTTGACAAAGGAGAGGAAGTATGCCTTCAAGTTTGGTTCATTGATCATATGCTTATTGTTTTATTTCATGAAGAGACTTCTAGGAAAGAATGGAGAAGTACATTGGGACTCATCCAGACCTATAGGACACCAAATTTTTGATTATATGCATAGTCTGGGAAATTTGGATGCTCAAGATAATTCTCTAACAACATTATTTGTTGTATTTAAAAGAAACATGAATGAAAGGGAAAGGATCCAGAAGAAAATTGTTGAGAAGCATAAAGATGATATCATATTCCATGTTTCTTTTGATGAATGCATGATTGAGGCTGTGGAACCTCGTACCATCTGGATTCAACCTCTAGGATATGAGGTAACAAAAGATGAAGCTGAAGGATATGTGCAATTATTTCTGAAGAAACCAAAGGACCCCAATGAACCCAGAATTGGGACATATGCTGAAAAGTCTATGGAGATTCATATGGAGCAACAAAAGCCTAAGATTAGGAAGAAAGTGGAGAAAACACTTAAAGAAGATAGATTCACTGATGAGGATATTTCTCTTGGAAGGGCTTGGGGAGAATGGTTGGAGGAAAAATCATCTGGCCTGAGGAGATCTGAAAGGACTACCTCTACAAATACCTCTACAACCCTTGCAGCAAAGGCTGAACCTTGTATTGTTGATAAAGGAAAAGGTCCTGTTTTCACCAGATTGACTACTAGATCTAGGAAGAGGAAAGAAACTCCTCTGGTTGTCCCTGCAAAAAGAGGAAGGAAAGAGAAAGCAACGAGGGAGAAGAATCTCAACATTATAGATGATCGAGATGATGAAGAAGAAGATCCTGAAGCAAAGCTGGTGAGAAGAAAAAGAGGAGGTTTACCCTCTAGTGCAGGTGCATCTTCATAAGCTGTTGGTTCAAAGAGAGTACATATTCTATCATCTTTTGATGATGAAGAAGAGAAAGAGTTTGGTATACATGTGCACACCAAGCTAGAATCAAAGAAGGCTAAGGTAGTTGGTGAAGCCTTTGAGGACCAGAGAAATGAACAGAACATTCTGGTAAGTTCTGGTCCCCGATTTAAACTAGAACCAACTCTCAATTCCTTGCTACATTTTGAGAACATGCTTCAACCCACAACTGAATATTATGTAAGGTTGGATAAGAAGATAAGAAAACCTTGCTTTTAGCTATTATTGAATATGTTATCATCTTAGAAGTTAAGTGGGATAATATATGAAAGATGTACTTGAAAGCATGTGGGATGCTCTGATGGAAAGGAGATCAAAAGCTATTGTAATTGAAGAAAAATTAGAAATGCTGCATATAATAAGATTGGGTCTTCCCTGACTCTAGATGACCTAGAATCTTTAAAGAAGATTTATGCAAACATGTTTTGGATGAAGAGTAGAGTAAACATGTTGATGACAAGAAATAAAAGGATGAAAAAGAATGTCAGAAAGGAAACAACAAAGGTAATCTATGAGACAATAGAAAAATATGGTATGATTAAGACCAATGACGATGCTATTGCTGAAAATGCAGAGGAAAATATTCCCCATGATATAGGTAATGAAGATATTTCTAGAAATTTTGATGTTGAATTTAATATTGGTGATGAAAATAATGAGAAAAATGAAGGAGAAGTTGAGCTTGAGATGCGTAATGATGCTCCTTCGGAGCACACTGAAGCAAAAGAAGGAAATAATGAACAATGAAATGGTGAAGAAGGAAAAGGAAATGAAGAAAAAGACAATCCTGAAGAACATAATAAAAATGAAAAGGATGGAAATGAGGAAGAGGACAATAATGATAAAGATAAAGATGAAGACAAAGAAGAAGAAAAGAAAAATGAGGAAGAAGAAGAAATAGAAGAAGAAGAGAGGGAAGAGACAAAGGACGAAAAGAAAAATGAAGAATATGTCAAGAAAAATGAAGAAAATGAAAATCAAATCGTAAAATCTCTTAAGATGCCCAAAGAATCATCCTTCGGTAATGATGTTCTGAAAGGTTTGGTTTCCAAGAAAATCATATTGTAGCTGGTAATTCCCCAGGAGCTTTTACAAATTCCTATGATTGAAGGGTTGGTGGACATGGAGAAGATGTCTCTGGTACATAAAGTAATGTTGGGATATGCTATGCAAGCATCCAGTAGGAAGGAAATTCTGGAAGCACATCAAAGAGGAACAAAACTTGTGGAAGATGCCCTTAAGGAATTATAGGAAGTCATACCTGGTACATCCATTGATACATCTCTCACCCCTATTGAAAGTCTGATATTGTTGTTAGATTCTCTCGAAGAGTATACCTCAAGGATTAATGAAAAGGAAACACAAGAGGTTGAGGAGAAATTGGCAGAGAGAAGGTTATTGGTGTTGCATGACAAGTGTGCTCTTGCATACTCTAGAGTTGAAAAGATCCTGGAAGCCGTGAAGGTTTGTGAGTTAGAAGCTAATGTTGTTCTTGCTTATTGCTTAAAGTGGCCGGATGCCACTCAAAATATTAAGGTTACTATGGATTCCATTGAGTCTCAGCTGTTAATAGTCTATGGTACTTATAGTCTATCTAAAGATAGAGACAACTCAAATTGGAATGCAATCTCTGCACATAAAGAAAAATTATTTGTTTTACAAAAGCAGAAGGAAGAAATTATTAGGAAATTTGACAGGTTGAGTGACATTGTAAGATTTGAATTCACTCTGGTTGGCAAGGCTTTGGCTTGCATAAAAAATCTTGAAAAGATAAACTTAACTCCTGATACTTCAGAAGGTGTAGAAGAAATTCTGATTGAGTTGGAGTCTCTGAAAAAAATGATGATTGCCGCAAAGGATAGTTGGGAGAATGGAAAAATAGTATGGGAAGGTATTCTTAATGAGCTTCAAGGCTCATCATCTTCTGGTTGATATGTATTTCCTTATTTTTCTTTGCTTTAATGTTTTTTTAGTTGTTTTTGGGACACCCTTTGTCCTTGATGTCAAAGGGGGAGTGAAGAATGGTGAAATGTTGGTGTTAGGGGGAGAAGTGTTGTAAATAAGGTGTTTTGTAAATACTCTTTTTGGAACATGTTGCCATCAATGAAAAAGGGGGAGATTTTTGGAAAATGAAGAACATCTCATTTTGATACTTTGTGTTATCATTGATTTCATCATGATATATGAGATGCAACTGCAAGATCAAGACTGAAGTTATTCCAGTATCTAAATCGGTATTTTGCTTACACCCTCCAGTAGTTTGGTCCACATTTGTTTGCTGGTAATTTCTGTTGTTGGTAGTTTTGGAAAATGGTTTGTAGATGTTGGGAGCATGTACATTCAAGATCTCATGTATCCAATTGCTTGTATGTTGCATTGGTATTACATTGGTGCTTGTATTTTTTGCTAATAGGTCTATCCCTAGCCGACCTAATGAATGTATCGTGTAATGATAAAATATTTTTGTTATGCGGATATATGTGTGACCTATTTTAGGTCCTTTATGACATAATGTAGCATGCTGGAGGTTTGAATTATCTTCTTGAAATATTTTGTGAATGCTTGAAGCTGACCTAATTGATGCTTGCGAAGAGATCAGATATATATTAGATAATATTTGAAGTTTGAAGATGTGAATTTTGGTGTGGTGTGAATGCAAATAAGAGAAAATATGATGAAGTGTGTTAAGTCAATTTACTGAGCTACATCAGAACTGAATTTGCACTCTCTAGGTGTACTCCATTAGTTGATTTTTTGGCTGTAAGCCATTTTCTGTCATTGTAATTCTGTAGGAAGTGAGCTTTTGTTTCTAGATAGTGAATCCTAGCAGTGAGCCACCCATTTTGTAATATTTTATAACTGGTTATACTATATTGTGAGCTAACACTCATTGCGGTTTTTCCCATTTTGGGTTTTCCACGAAAAAAATCTTGGTGTTCATGTGTTCTCGAATTTCATGTTCTGTTAATGCTTTTAATTAAATCTTTGTTGTTGTATGTGTTGGAATAATTAGATGTATCTGATCAGAAAATTTAAGAAGATACTGATTCACCCCCCCTCTCAGTATCTTGGATATTTAACAAATATGTCCTTCAAAAGAGCCTGAAAACCACTTTTACAGCTAGGTAAACACCATCCTAACCTTCTCAAATTTGTTGGTTAATTATTATTTCTGACATTGTTATCATAATACTTCATATTCCAAGTGTTAGATCTCATAGGTTTTATTGTTAAAACACTTTTATCTTTCTCCCGAAACTATCTTTCAGTCATTTCTATCATAAGGAAGTTGAGGTCCCATAGTGTCCAAAACCTATGGTTGACTCACCTTAAGGGTTGTAAGCCAATTCTAAGAATTTTGGGCACTATCCCTCTTCCTAATGAATGTTAGAAAGGTGGATTTGTGATTAGCTAGACACCCCCTTTTTCTTTGACATACTACCCTCATCACACACCCAATTTTAGGGAAGATCCCCCTTTTTTCCTTCATTTCATTTTGGTGAACCTGACATTGTACATCCTCAGGTTTACTTTTTCATGTTTGTATCATTTAAATTCATAAAAAATCATAAATTTTGCATACATCTTGCATTATAGTTACATCAAGAGTGTCTTTTAGTCATTTAGATTCAAAATTTAGTTCAAAATTGCATTCCAAAAGTTGTCACTTTGTTCACTTATTATCACTAGTTGCACTTGCATCAGGACACATAAAACTATAAAATTCTATCATAGAACTCACAATTTGCAACCCAAAACAAAGAGCTCAAACATCAAACTAGAAACATAAACTTTAATTTTTCCAACCTCTATACAAAGACCCATCCGCCCTTGGGAAAAACCTGTCCTTGTACAAGTGCCTTTTCACATTTTTGGGCATCATTTTGTCTTTGTTTACTTCATTTCATTTTATTTTTAGATTTGTATTTCATTTTCAAAAAACAAAAAATTGTACTTTCTTGCATTAAGTTCAATTGGTCAAATTAAGTGCATTGTTTGAAATCAAAATTGGCATTAAAAAGACATCATTTTCAAGTTTTTGCATAGAATAATCAATAAATTATCATGTTTCAAATTTGAAAATTGCAAAATCTTTTTACACCCTTGCATTGTGATTCTTACTTTTTGGTGTTCATGACATTTGCATAGTGCCTTTTTTCCATCTTGGGTGCACTTTTAGTTTGGTGAAACTTGTATGAGCTTCACAACCAAGTGTCCTATTGCCAATACTTTAGTGAGATGTAGTTCGAGACTCAAGCCATCCCACACTAGTACATCTGCTGTGAATATTGATTTTTCTAACTCTTTCACTCATAATGTTGACACTATTCAACCCATTATGGATCATAGCCTTGATGCCACATTTCTCATGACTACTTTACCAACAACCAATGTACCTGGTGTTGAAACAATGGTCTCTAATTTCCCTCAAGAGAAGCTAAAAAAAATGGATGAAGCCTTAGAAAAACTTCAAAACTTTGTGAGTGATGAATACATTGTTGGTACTACAATTCCTATCATAGATAACATGAGGAGAATGCTTGATAATGAACAAGGAATAGAAATTTTGTGTAGCGTAGCCCATATCATTGACAACCATGTTCCTACAATGGCTAGTTGTGCTCAAACTCTGGGGTACAATACTCAAATTCAAGGTGGAAATCAAATTCCTCCTACAATTTTGGCCTCTATTCCTACATACACCAATCTAACTGTTAGTACAACAAGGCAACCAATTAACAATGTCAATCCAACTTTAGGTATTTCCACTGGGAATCCTTTTAGCTTTGTGAATTAAAATATCATATCTCCTTACCCATCACCCCTCACAAACTTGCGATTCACTTGCCCTCCAAATACATATACACCTCCACCTTATTCACCTCCATCTCAAAATACAACCGATGATTCTATCCTTAACCCAATTTTACAAAATCTTTCATTTGTCCAACAAAAAATTTCCACATTGAACAAAAATCAAAATGGTCATCCTTCACAATATGTCAAAAGAAACCCATTATCCTTGGAGATATTAAGAGAAAAAATTCCACAAGGTATAGAGATTCCTAGATTTGAGAAATATGATGCTAAAGGAGATCCTAGTAACCATGTCTCAGTATACACGACCTTATGTAGTGACTTCATCTTTGAAGATAAGCTATTGGCTAAAATTTTCCCTAGGTCTTTGAAATATACAACCTTGGAGTGGTTTTTCTCTTTACCAAATAATTCAATCCGCTCATTCAATGAGCTTGTTTATTCCTTCCTTGACCATTTCCAAGTGCACATTGGTCCCAAGATGACCTTAGCTGATTTAATGAAGTGTAAACAAAAGGATAATAAAAATATCACTGATTTTATAGCACGATACTAATTGCTATACTTGCAAATCAATATTAATATTCCTGATGTCGATCTTCAAAGAACGTTCATTGAAAATTTACAACAAAAAATCCAAGACAATCTTGGGATGATGAAATTTCCATCCTTCACACATTTGTGCATGGCTCTTTGTGACTATCAAAATTTTTTTAGTCATCGTGAAGCAAAAAATCCCTCTAATTGCCTTGAGAAATCAGAGTATGTGCCCCATAACAACTTCCAACCATTCAAGAAACAAAATAAGAGCTTTATACAAATCAACCCACCTCAAACAAGTCAACATGTTGAGTCTCAAGTGGCTGCCATAAAAACAACTCCATATCAATTCAAAGACCACAATAGATAATTTATCCCATTACCTGATACCCTCCATTCCATCATGTTGCAACTATTGGGTAAGAACTTAATTACATTACCTCCTGTTAGAACCCCTAATCCTACCAATCCTTTACCACCAAAATATAATCCAAATTCCTTTTATCATTATCACAAACAAAATGGACATGATACAAAATGATGTATGCATCTTAAAAATATTATGCAAGACCTCATTGATTCTAATAACATCCAGATTGGGGGTGTTAATGATCAAGGAAATAAGTTTGTTACACCATCCAACCAAAATTTGCAAATATTTACCGATCCAATGCCAAATCATAACATCTCATTTGTTAAAGCTAATTACACCAAGAATGATGTGATGAATGTTGATAACATACTAAAAACAACTGATGATAATAAGGGTGAAAATGAATACAATATAGATGATATGATTGGATTCATTTGAATTCAACCTCGTAAGGGCCAAACCAAAATGTCTCTTGACATTGATTTCTCACAAAATGACATAATCAAACTTGCACCCAATGGTCCTCTTTACATAGATGGAAGAATCAATGACAAGCCTACTAATGGGATATTAATTCATCCTATGTGTGTAGAGAATGTGATCACTGAGGAATTATTTTTTCGTGCATGAACTTTATCAAGATTCTTATGAAAAATTGAAAGCATGGATCAAAACACATAATGGTTTTACTTGCCCTATGATAGGTTCGATCACTCTCCCATTAAAATTTTGACCGAAACAATTAAATGTGTCATTCTCCATCATCCCATCATCTGACCAATTTTGTGTGAATCTTAGTTATCCATGGCTATGCTCTATGGGTGTTGTCCCATCGGTAGTACATAAATGCTTAAAATTTCCATTTGGTAATGCTATCTTTACCGTGCATCATAGTGGCTTTAATTCTATGTTTTCCCATAGGAATTTCTCATTGGATTTCTTTTGGCCCGAACCCATGGAACCTATTAAGCCTCATGAGGAATTCTTTTTCAAATCTTATAAAAAATTCAAGGAAAAGTGCATAGCAGAATTATCCCTTAGCAACATGCCTTAACCCATGATTAAGTCTCTTATCATTGATGAAGCCATGATTGAACCAAAAGCCCTTCCAAGTAACCAAGACAAATTAACCATGATTCCTCCAATTATTTCCTATAAAAGACCAAGATATAACCATATAAGTCCTATTGTTCCTCCTAAAAACACTTATTATAAATTCAAAGAAACAGTGGTTGAACAACCTTCCATGGTTCCTTCTATTCCTCCCTTGTGGGAAGAAAAGAAATCGATGGTTGATAAACCCTCTCCTACACCTTCACAACTTGAAAATCATGCAAGAAGAAATTTAAATGCTAAAGAGTGTAGGTGTTGATGTCATGCTATTGCTCATTAGTTAAAATAAAAGAACAAATCAACAACCCAAGATCAAACACCAATTGAGACAAAGCATGATGATTCTCCATTTTTGCCACAACAAAAACATGAAACCTCCATGGACATCATCATTAGGCCTCCTGTTATGATTAAATTGGATGATGATGATGATATTTCTAAGATTGATGAGGAAGTTCATAATAAGCTAAATTTATTGTTTTCCTCTTCCACGAGCTTAGATGATAACAACCGTGACAATCATCCTTACAAGAGTGATTCACCACATGTTGAACCTAGTAATGCTCCTAGTACGAAACTTGTCATTGTCCCTTTGGCTAGCTATCCACCTTCAACCTATGATGAACAAGATTAGGATGTGGATGACCTACTATAGGTTGAATTTCATGTGTCCTACTAGTCTTTTCTTTGTTTTCTTTTCATTTTCTTTGTGTGATTGCATTTGCATAATGTGATCCCTCATATCATGCTGCTTGGCATGTCTTTATATTTTTGTGAGCCTACTTTGGATGACCCTTGTCACTCCATTAGTGCAAGGATACAAAGGAAGCAAATTTGTAGTGACATTCTTCTTTTTTTATCTCCATTCTTCTATATGTTGTATACCTTTATTTTTCTCTTGTCTTGTGTTTTTATTTTGGGGGTGATGCAAGGCATTGAGACATGTAAGTATCTTCCATGCTGACCCAAAATATTTTCTTTCTCTCTCTCTCTCTCTCTCTCTCTCTATTAGTCATTCTTCCTTTGTGCTTGTTCCATGAGTTATTTGGGGAATGATGATGGTTCCAAGCTCTATTATATCATTGTAGAAAAGACAACGCTGATCCTGAATTTGTGGATCCCTTATGTGTTTCCATTTTGGGGGAAACCACTTTTCATGATGTATCTTTATCTTCTTTGAAATTTATTTCTCACAACATGGTGTTTAACAATTTCTTTAAAGTAGGGGCATGTGTGTCCCTGCTCATTATTTACATATTCCCTTCAAAGTGTGGTCTTCTTATTTCATGCGATGCGTCTTCTTGGCGATGACATATGGTTTGATTTCCTTCAAGATTGTGACCTTTCTTGGCATATGACATTCCTCTCAGTGGTAATGCTATAGCTTGTATTCCCTAAGGTGCGAATCTTTTATCTCTTGAGTAGTCCTCTATTTATGTGATATCAGGCATGATGTTCCCTAAAGTGAGACCTTTCATGAACTAAGAAAAACCCCTTTGACTATCCTATCCTATTGCATAATTTATTATGGCCACCAAGCATTAAAAAACTTTCTCACCAATGGTGCCTTTTTGTTTTTCATGAGTGTCTAGCATAATGCAACTTGCTAGCCTTGTGGAACCTTTAACTATTTTTGTGGTGCCTAATCAAAGTTATCAAGAGGTATAAATTTTTGTATGGTTGACGTATGGGAGCTTGTAGACCTGGCATGAATTTCCCATCAACCACCTTTTTGTGGGTACATACCAACCTAGTGTGTATTTCTCACTTTCTTGGGGCTCATCTAGTGGACACCAAATTTTAGTAGCCCTCGCAAGTATATTTTTTTCATATAGTGCACAACAGGGTTTCACTTGTGAACACATTTTATGGACAACAATGCAACCGTGACTAGTCCATCCTTCCTTTTCTTTCTTTTTGCATTAATTTTAACATTATATGATTGTGCATCTTGTGTTGCTACTACGGGCATCTGTCTCTTTGTTCCTTTGTTATTTTTCCATGAGATCTTAGATCTTGGGGGCTTGATCACCCTCCTTGACTTTTGTCATCTTATCTTTCCAAAACTTGTACAATTAGACCTCACTTGACTTATTTTTCTACTTTAGTGTGAGTCTGAGCACAAGTTCATACTCTCACTAAAGTGGGGGATAAATGTAGTGTTGAAAAATGTACACCTTTACATTTTTACACTATTTTTGTGGTGCAGCCATGGTAGGAGGGTTCTTAAAGAGAATAATCTGGACCATGCAGCAAGAGTCACACAATAGAAGCAACAAAAAATATGGAGGCAAATGCAGATTAGAACATTCTCATTAACAAAAATATTGATTACAATCAGCTGGCAACATCCGAGCTTACAAATTCGGCTCACAAGCCTGATACAACATGTTCAAAATATCATATTCCTATATGCTCCTTAATGCGAGCTGAAATATAACATCTTAAATCTATTATTCATCTAACTAATTTTCTAATAATCTATTACAATGATTTATATCACATCTTGAGATCTAGAATCATCCACGTCGACCAAAGATCATTACAATCTCCAATGAAAGAAAATGTAACATGTGCATGAATAGGTCAGCCTCAAATTTGAATTACTCCTTGGTGAATGCATAGGATAAAGTGTGGACCTAAATTAAGGTTGGGTAACACTCCATGGAACAATTCAAAACACACTGTAAGGATCCGCAAGATATGGGAAATATCTAGGAATGATCAAACTAGCCATTGGGCTAGAAAATTATTCTGGTGTCGGTTCAAGAAACTGCCATTAGATCCAGAAGCAATAACTTGCCGAAAAAAGATCCAATTATGCTCAAATATTGGAATTAGGAAAATGAACATGTCCACAATATACACATAGATCCATAGGGTCTAGTGAGAAAATGTGACGAATCCACCAACATGAACTGAACAAGAACTGAACAAGGACAAAATTGAAAGAAAATTATTTTTTGGTTGATGCAAGATTGCCAAGAACCAAGGATGCTCCTACATCAGACATCTAGGGTTAATTTGAAAAGTGAGTCCCTCACTTTGTAGGTGCGAAAGTAAAACCAAAACAATCTACCTTAGTTAGAGAAATCCAAGAAGAATCCTCCATTGGTCTGCCTTTCCACTTCACAAGATATTCTTTGTACTATCTTCCATGAGTTTTCCTCCCATCTCTGATATCTAAAATCTCTTTAATCTCATATGACTGTTGTTTAGGAAACTGATTCTCCAATTTTACTTTACTGTCTTCACTGAATTATGCTTCATGGTACTGATGTAGATTTGCAATGTTGAATATAGGTGATATACCCATGTCATCCGATAACTCCACTTCATATGCATTTCCTGAATCAAATTTCTTCAAAATCTTACAGGGTCCAAACTTCCTCATCTTCAGCTTGTATGTACCAACTAAAAATATTTCCTTCCTCAAATACACCATCACTTCATCTCCAACTTCAAACTCCTTATGTCTCCTCTTTTCATTTGCTTTCTCCTTGTAATTTCGATTCATATCTTCCAATTGCTCCTTCACTTGAGCATGCACTTTCTTCATATATTCTACAAATTCCTTTGCTTCTACACTCCTTTTATCTTCCATACTGATGTATCGTAATTATGATATATCTCTAGAATGAAATCTAGTAACAATTTCAAAATGTGTCTTTCTGGTACTCCTGTTCACTGAATTATTATAAGAAAACTTTGCTTGTGCAAGAACTGAATCCCAAAAGCATCTCAGCAAATTCCCCAAACTCTTGTTTACAACCTCTGTCTGTCCATCATTATGTGGGTGAAAAGTAGAACTAAACTTCAAATTTTTCTTTAACTTCTTCCAAAGTGTCCTCCAAAAGTAACCAACAAACTTTGTATCTCTGTCTAAAACAATACTCCTAGGTAATCCATGCAATTTAACTACTTCTTTGAAAAACAAGTTTGCTACATGTACTGCATATGTTGTCTTCTTACAAGGTATGAAATGTGCCATTTTAGAAAATCTATCCACCACCACAAATATAGAATCATTACCTCTTTGTGTCTTCGACAAGCCAAGTATGAAATCCATGTTGATATCCTCCCAAGGTCTCTCCGAAAATGTCAAAGGATTATACAATCCAACATTCTAACTACTCCCTTTTGCAACTTGATAAACTCTGCAACTTTGCACAAATTTCCTAACATCCTTATAAATCTATGGCCAAAAGTAATTCTCACTTACCAATGCTACTATCTTATCAAATCCAAAGTGTCCTGCCAATCCTCCACTATGCTTTTCTTTCACCAATTTATTCCTCATTGAACTTTGGGGTATACACAACTGATTTCCTCTAAACAACATATCCTCCTGAATGAAATAATCCTACCACTAACTCCTATCCTCCAAAACTGGTTCTTTACAAGCTCTCCAAGGTTCTACAAAATCTGGGTCTTCCTCATACAAGTTCTTCAATTCATCAAAACCTAATACCTCCAATCTCATCTCTGCCAATAAATTCCTTCTCCTACTCAAGGCATCAACAACTCTATTTGACTTTCCACTCCTATGTTTCAAAACAAAAGTATAACTCTACAATAATTCTACCCATCTCACGTGTCTTTGATTCAACTTACCTTGATTGTTCAAATATTGCAATGCTTGATGATCCGTATACAACACAAACTCCTTAGGCAACAAGTGATGTCTCCACTTCTTCAAGGATTGAACTATGGCATATAACTCCTGATCATACACTAAATATATTCTCCTAGAATCGTTCAATTTCTCATTGAAATAAGCTACTATTCTTCCTTCTTGACTCAATACTGCTCCAATTGCATTTCCACTTGCATCATAGTCTACCTGAAATACCTTATTAAAGTTTGGTAAAGCCAACACAGGATGATCAGTGACTTTATATTTCAACAATCCAAAACTTCGGTCTGCTCCAGATGTCCACTTAAAATCCTTCTTATCTCCTCTCATTGTTTCTGTCATAGTACTGCAAATAGAACTAAAATTTCTAATGAAATTTTGATAGAAATTAGCCAATCCATGAAATGATCTTACCTCTCCAATGCTTTCTATTGTAGGCCACTCAATAATTGATCTTACTTTCTTAGGATCCATCTTCAATCCTTCCATAGATATCACAAATCCCAGATATACCAATTCTTCCTTCATGAAACTACACTTCTTAATGTTTATCAACAACTGCTCTTCTCTCAACCTCTGCAAAACTTGTCTTATATGCAACAAATGTTCTTCTCTAGTCTTACTAAAAATCATGATGTCATCCAAATACACAATCACAAACTTACCCAAGAATTTCTTCAATACCTCATTCATCAGCCTTATGAAAGTACTGGGTGCATTTTTCAGTCCAAAAGGCATCACCAACCACTCATACAATCCCTCATTTGTCTTGAATGTTGTCTTCCATTCATCCCATTCTCTGATTTTGATATGATGATATCCACTCTTCAAATCCATCTTTGTAAAGTATTTAGCTCCACTCAAACAATCCATAATATCATCCATCCAGGGCAAAGGAAATCTATACTTCATCGTGATTTTGTTTATGGCTCTAGAGTCTGTACACATCCTCCATTCTCCATCCTTCTTATGTGCTAGCACAACAGGTACTACACAAGGACTTAAGCTTTCTCTGATCATAACCTTCCTAAAAAATTCTTGCACTTTTCTATTCAATTCTTCATTCTCTGTAGGTGTCATCCAATATGCTACTTTATTAGGTAAACTAGCTCTAGGAATCAAATCCATGCAATGACTAATACTCCTCACAGGTGGTAATTCATCATGCACATTATCTGAAATGATCTCTTGATATTCTATCAACAACTGTTTTATCTCCTCTGATTGTTCTTCTACATGCTTCAAGTCTTCAACCTTCTTAGGAACCAAGGCATAACACATGTTCTCATGTCTCAATCCATCTAGGAATCTCCTTCCATCAACCAAAAAAATTCTATCACTCATACAAACCTCAACTTTAGGAACATCCTCCAATGACAACAAATTTTGCTTCATCCCATTAGTAACAATAGTATATGTATTCTTCTTTCCATCATGAATAGCTTGTCTATCATACTGCCAAGGCCTTCCCAACAAAACATGGCATACATCCATAGGCATGATATCACACAAAACTTTATCATGGTAATTTCCTATCTTCAATTTCACCAAACATTGTTCACTTACCAGTATCTTATGCTCATCTTGAATCTATGCTATCAAATAGGGCTTCAGGTGTTTCAATCTTTCCAACTTCAATTTGGTCACCATTTCTTTAGAAACCAGGTTCTCAGAACTCCCACTGTCAACAATCACTTTGCAACATTTACTAGCTACCTTGCATCTGGTCCGAAACAAATTCTTTCTCTATAATGGTTCCTACTCCATCTCACTTTAACACAATACTTTTATATTCATCAACACTTCTCCATCTTCTAGTTTGTTAGATGATCCAACATGATCTTCCTCAACAAAGGTTGTTCTTCTATTATTTTCTGTCTTCCTACTTGTCTCTCCTTGATTACATTCAAATGCTCTATGTCCTTCTCAACCCATTTAAAACAAGTTCCCTTGAATAATATTTTCTCCTGTCCTCTATCATCTTTTCTATAACCTTCATTTCGGTAACCACCATATCCTCCTCTTCGGTAAGAATTTCCATCATCTCTATGGTACGAATTATCATTCTTACTTACTTCCTTATGTTTATTCTAATCTACAAAAGGTCCTCTTCCTCCTCCAATAAATTTTTTTCCTCTCTAAAATCTTCCACCTCTTCCTCTCTATCTCTACTCATGTCTTTTATTCAACTTCTCTTATGCTTTTAGGGCACATTGATATGCCTCTTCCACACTCTACAACTTGATCAAACTGATTTCATCCTATATAGATGACCTCAAGCCATTCACATATTTGGCTATTTGCTCGATCTCATCCTCTGAATGTCCAGATCTGATATTCAACTTGTAGAACTCCTCAGTATACTCTATCACACTTGATTCCTTCTACTTCAAATTCTGCAACTTCTGGAACAAACTGATCTGATAATCTATAGGCATAAACTTTGTCTTCAACTTATTCACCATCTGATCCCATGATTTTATCTTCTCTTTTCCTCTTCTTCGCCTATCTGTCTGCAAATGTTCCCACCAAAGGGATGCATTTCCTTTCAACTTTGTACAAGAAAATTTCACCTCCTTATCTTCAGTGGTACCTTCAAAATCAAAATAATTTTCCATCTTTGTTATCCAATCAAGAAATTCTTCTGAATCCAACTTACCATTATAATCCGGTGGATTGAAATGTGGCTTAGTATTTTCTCTAGTTAGGGCTCTTATGAACCTCTCTTCTCCCTGATCCAGGCCAGGTTGATCTTCTCTTCCTCTTTCTTCCTGCACTTCTACCTCTTCATCACTCACATCATCAATTGGTTGACCTCTCCTCTGGGCTGTTTCAAGTGCATCTAACCTGGCAACAATTCCTCTCAACATCTCCATTAAAGTTGGGTCTGCATTTCCACGCGCTCCATTTCCTCTAACATTTCTTCTTCCCACCATCTTTACACAAGTCCTTTGAAGCTATAGGTCGGATCCTCAGTCTGCCACCCCACAACAAATCTTCAATAAGACTTCGCAAATTCTGGTGATCTCTCACGGATCTAATCTCACTCTAATACCAATTTGGTGCAACCACGGTAGGAGGGTCCTCAAAGAGGACAATCCAGACCATGCAACAACAGTCATACAATAGAAGCAACATGTAATATGGAAGAAAATGCAGATTAGAACATTCTCATTAACATAAAGCTCAATTACAATCGACTGGCAACATCCAGGCTTACAAATTCGGCTCACAGGCTTGATACAACATGTTCAAAATATCATATTCCTATATGATCCTTAATGCGAGTTGAAATCTAACATCTCAAATCTATTATTCATCTAATTTATTTTATAATGATCTATTACAATTATTTATATCACATCTTGAGATCTAGAATCATCTGTGTCAGCCAAAGATCATACACTCTCTAGTGAAAGAAAATGTAACATGCACATGAATAGGTTGGCCTCAAATTTTAATTACTCCTCGGTGAATGCATAGGATGAAGTGTGGACCTAAATTAGGGTCGGGGAACACTCCATGGAAAAATTTGAAACACACCATAAGGATCCACAACATATGGGAAAGATCCACAAATGATCGAACTTGCCATTAGGCTAGAAAATTATTTCGTTGCCGGTTCAAGAAACTACCATTAGTTCTGGAAGTGATAACTTGCCGAAAAAGGATCCAATTGTGCTCAAATCTTGGAATAATGAAAATGAACATGTCCATGATATACACATAGATCCACAAGGTCTGGTGAGCAAATATGATGAATCCACCAACATGAATTGAACAAGAACCGAATAAGGACAAAATTGAAAGAAAATATTTTTTTGGTTGATACAAGATTGCCAAGAACCAAGGATGCTCCTACATTAGATTGCATCCCCTTAATTAATTGGACCCAATTATGCATTCACAAGCCTAATTAATTTTTTTTTTCCAAAAGGGAAACCCATAATTAATTAATGCCTACATTAAACTTAACATATTGGAGATTAAGTGTCCTAGGTTTAGGTCCTAAGACCCATTCACCCAAGGGCGAATGGATCCCCCTTAAGTCTCGAGACCCAATTTTTAATATATTTTTTGTGGCATTTTAATGATCTATATTCAAATTGAAAATTTCAACTTTCAGTGTTTAATTGTCAGGTAATTAAAGAAACACCTATAAATACAAGGTTATTTTATCCTAATCAATCTAGAACTTGAAGAGACCAATTACAAGAGTGTTATCCTCAAATTCAATTACACTTAATTCATGGGATAACCCCTACAAAACTTGTCCATTTCACATCTTACGTTCTCTAAGCACACAAAACAAGGAAAAATTTACTTTCCCTTGTGCGTGGTCCAAGTCCTCAAAAAGTCATTTTGAGCGATTACCTCTTTCTGCCTTTCAAAAATTTGCAAAAGGTTAAAATTGCAAAGGTTTAGTTTTTAGAATTAGTTATTTTTCCTGCACATGTAGGAGTGATAAAATTCAATTCCCTTACATACTTTTGAAAACAAATAAAACATGTAGGAGTGCTAAAATTTAGCACCCCTACATATCTTTTGCAGGATGGTAAAATGTGTAGCAACATTTATTTTTTGCGCCATTGCATCTCCTCCTTCACACGAGTTGCATTTAATTATAGTTTTAATGCATTTTAGTGGGATTTTTAATTGGTTTTTATTTGCTTTAATTTCATTTTTATTTCAATCTTTCCCTCTTGTGAACTCGTTGTGGTCGACTTGTGCTCAGATCTCTTCATAGATTTCAGGTATTTTTCCCTCTTCTTAGTGTTTTACGAGTATTTAATCTTTTTCCATTTTTCATTTTTGTTTCATTGCTTTGTATGTAAAAAACTTGTTTAGGGTTTTGTTAAATGGTTTGCATTTTTAGATTTGTATGTTCTTTTACATTTAGGGTTTTTGTTGGTCTTTGCTTAAGCATTGTAATAGTCATCTTGATTTAGGGTTTTATATTTCTTGGCTTTTGATTAGCCTTTAAAGCATCTATTTTACCTCTTTTAGAAACTATGGAAGATAAGGTTTCAAACCCTGATCCCCCCTATTATGCATACATTTTTATAATATAGGACACGATTTGAAACTTGCATTTCACAGTCATTTCACTACCTTTCACTTAAAGCAACACGTCCAAAAATTATGTGGGTTGTGGGTTTCAAACTCCACACCACACCATACAAGTAAAAGTTTGGAGTATATTCAAGGTGGGGTTTAAACCCCAGAGTACATGTATTTCCGAACCTCCAAAACATGCATGTCAGTTGGGAAAAAAACCTTGACCTAGATGATCAAAATAGTATCTACCCTCGTGTTGGTTGAGGTTTAAACCTCAATCAACACCATCAAATGTTTGACCAAAACTCACATATAATTGTGCAAAAAATCACCGTCAATACATGTGTAAAACATGTTCCATGTTGGTTGGGTTTTAAAACCAGACCAACACATTTGACTTATCGAAACACACATGTAATCACGTAGAAAATCACTGTCGATACATATGTAAGTAATTACCAATATGCAAGTTGGGTTTTAAACCCCAACTTGCATACTCACTTGTATTTCTAAGTGTTAGAGCAGAAAATTTTCTCACCTATGCACTTGGTAAAACCGCCTCTTGCCACCCAATGTAGGAGCACAAAATTTTTGTGCTATTGCATACAAAACAAAAACTTCAAGTGTAAAAGCATAGTTTTTCAACATCTCTACATTACAATTCAAAACTTCATGTAATAGCACAAAAATTTCTAGTAATTGCACTTATCAGTTTTACCACATGTAGAAGCTAAGTATTTTCCCACCTATGCATGAAAACATAATTTTTCTAACACTAGAAAATCTGAACTTCTTTCTACAGTTTCCCTTGCATGTTGTTTCGGGCATTCACACTTGAATTCTTAAAAGATTATGAGAGTTTTACTCTCCCTACAACTGCTTCACAAAGTTTTGATCCATCTTCGAGCAAAAAGCTATGAAGCATAAATACCAAGGGGTCCTTGCAATGACCTCAGTTGCTTCTAACATTGATAAAATAAAGGACACAAAGATAGGGTATGCTGACATGTCTGAATTTGTGGAGATAATTAAGAAACGATCGTTGGATGAGGGTATGAGATACATTGTAGAAAGCAACATTCAGTTGGTAGCTTCATTTTCAATAGCAGTACACAACCCAAAATTTGTTCTTGTAGTGGCATCACGTTACAACAGGGATGATAAGAGTGTAAGAGATCCAGATGGAAATGTGGTTATCTAACTTGATCCAGAATTCTTCAACAATATTTTTCAGTGTCCTAACATTGATACGTATGTGGATCTCACTATTGAGAATGTACAAGATCACTTTAATAAGGATACAGACCATTGTAAGAAGGAAATTAATGCAAGATTGTTAAAGAAACCAAGGCCAAACATATCAAGATGGACAAAGATATATCCTCGTAGTGATTTTTTTGAGGAAGTCAATGACCTGATTACCCTTCTCAACAAGGTTAAGGGATTGTCTAACTCTTCCAATTTTCAAGAGTGTATGTAGTTGTACATTCATGTCATAAATAAGAGGAAACAATAGATATTATAGGGTCAACAAATAAGTGATGCCATTCATGATCAATTTGTAAAGGTGCCTTCTTCATTGAAATTTTAGATGACCTCATATTTGGTTTATGTCGTTGCATTTATGAGGAACTTTCTAGGATCATCTTCTAAAGGTGGTAGGAGACGTATTTTAGTGTATTAGTACTACTCACAATTAACCTTGTAGAAGAGAATTCATCACTTCAGAAGAGTCAATGATGCATTCTTTTCCACATATTTGTGTATGTTTGATAGGGAACTAGAGAAGAAGAGAGTCCCAGATGAGGCATGGACACAATGGTTAACAGGTTTGGTTGTTTGTACTTGTATTTTCCTACCTTCACATACCTCTGAGTTGGTTTCTTTGTAGGATACCCATACTTGCTCCCAAGGTATCCAAGTGATAAGATCATTCTCATGAAACTCTGTAGATAGATCATGGTTGTCCATGGCAAAGGTTCAAATTCCCTCTCACCATAGGTAGGTATTTTATCCTTACATATCTTAAAGCCAAAGCTATGGAATCAGAAATGCAATGGGTCACGATGAAAAATTTCAAAAGGAGACCCAACTTCGAGTACAAGGGAATGAAGGATAAAATCAATAAGAATTATACCCATGTGCATAGAGTGGAAGATATTTGGGTTGATTACAGAACTGTAGAGGACATATGAAAGTTGGATTATTGTTGATTGACTTTGGAGTAGATTTTGAACTTGAATATTGTAGACATTGTAGAGAACATGGAAGATGAAGATGATATATTGGATCCTGCATACGAGAACAATAATATTATTGAAACCACTCTCCCTTAAATTTAGTGGTTAAAGAAAGAAACAACTTCCATCAAGGAAAGATTTTAGCTCATTCTCGCAAACACCAATGTTTGGTTGCAAGAACATGATATAAGGTTGAAATTTTTCAGCATTGGATTTGAAGAGGAGGATTCTGAAGGACATACATGAAAGAAAGTAGAATTGAGGAAAAATAATAAGGGAGATGTGCCAACTACAAGTAAAAATCCTAAACCAAAGATAAAATTCATAGTGAAAGGAGGTAAAATCAAGAATATCGAATGTTGAAAATTGAGGTGTTTATGTAGCTTAATACTTTATAAAAATTTATGATTGCTAATCTAAATATGTATTCTTTGTTACAGATTCTTTGTGGGTGATTAATCTGATTAATTCATTTTACCATTTGTAGAATGAAGACAAAAGGTTGTAGAAGAATTAGATAGGATATTAGAAGATACACAACATATACCATGGAGAAACCCTTTCGGGAAAAAACTCCACCAAGAATGAATGTATTATTTAATCTCAGAATAAGATTACAATAATTCCAATCCTTGTTTGAGATGCTTCTTTTGCCTTCAACAAATCTTCTTCACAACCTGCAATAAAAAATGATACAAACTCTCTTCAACTTGCTTGAGATAAATAGGAAATAATCAACCTTGTAAACTCCAAAGAGTTAAAATTACAAATCTCAATCCCTATCTCACAAAATCTATGCCTATCTCTTGCAAGTAGAGTTCTACCATGAAGAACAATGTCAAATCAACTCCTTCATCCATTTGGGCATCACAAACTGAAGTCACAACTCAACCTTTATTCTTAAGATATCTTCAAATCTTATCCTCAAAGTTGGCACTGAAGAATGGGCCCACTTAACTCAGCCTTTTGAAATATCTTATCATGCAAAAATGTTAACTCCAAGAAGCCAACTTGGGAACCCAAGGTGGGTCCAAGTCAATCTCTATTAATTGAAACATATCTCTCCACCATTCATGTAAGAATGATCATCCCATGTTAACTGAAATTAGTCACCTGTTATCTATCATGCAACTCAAGTCATTAGTCATGCATTCCAAGTTAACTGAATTCAACTAGCATTCAACTGAAACTAACTAAAGATAACTGAACCATAACTGAACTGAACTAAATTGAATTGAACTAAACTGAACTGAACTGAATTGAACTGAATTGAACTGATACTAAACTAAATTGAATTGAACTGAACTGAATTGAATTGAACTGAACTGAACTGAGCTGAACTTCATGCATGTAAACATCAATCCCTAACTTCTAGGATCTATACATGCATTAAAAAAGTGTTATCTTTTACTCCAAACAGTTAACATAACTCAAGGTGGGTTCCACCTTCCATGTGGTGTGTCCCTATTATTTAGGAACTCATATTGGATGCCCTCACATGCTCCTAACATTTAGAATTAATTAAAAAATTCAATTAACATGATTATTTCATTCAATATTAATCTCTTTCTAATCCTAGTGTTGGGGAACACTTTCTAAGGACTTAGGAGATACATGAAATAATGTTTAGGATGATCTGATTGTTTATTGGTAACAAGAAGGTAATGAATAAAGAATTGAAAGAACAACTCTTGAGCACATTTGAGATGAAAGATCTAGGGGCTGCAAAATATATCCTTGGTATGGGGATCAACAAAGATAGAGGTAACAAAAAGCTTTGCTTAAGTCAAAGAAATTATGTTGATACTATTTTGAAACAGTTTAACATGCAGGACAATAAACCAATTAATATTCCTTTACCAGTTGGCATGAAGTTAAGTTTAGACATGAGTCCTAAATTTGATTTTAATTATAAGGAAATATATGAAATTCCATATGCTAGTGCAATTGGTAGTTTAATGTATGCAGTGGTCTGTGCGAGACCAGATATAGCCCAAGCAGTGGGAGTTCTTAGTAGGTTTATGTCTAACCTTGGTAAAGAACATTGGAATTATGTTAAGAGGGTGTTTAGATATTTACGAGGTACTTCTGATTACTATTTGGTTTATCATGGTTCTAATGAAATTGATATTATGCATAGATCATTGGACATACAAGGTTTTGTTGATTTAGATTGGGCAGGATATTTGGACAGTAGGAGGTCAACAAGTGGCTATGTGTTAACTTTATTTGGAGCTGCAGTTATTTGGATGAGTAAGAGGCAGCCCACGGTTGCTTTGTCCACCACAAAAGTAGAGTACAAGGCAGTTTGGCTACAGAGACTTGGGAAAGGTATTGGTTTTAATTGCAAGCAAGTTAGACTTGAATGTGATAGTCAGAGTGCTATTTGTTTAGCCAAAAATCCTATGTATCATGCTTGCACTAAGCATGTTGATGTTTAGTATCACTTTGTGTGAGAAATGGTTGAGAGTGGGAAGGTATTAATTGAGAAAGTTGACACTTTGATTAATGTTGCAAATTATCTTATGAAACTAGTTCCTACAAATAAGTTCTCTTTGTGCAGGAAGGCCATTGGCCTTGAGTCCTGTACTTGATTTATAATAATTATTCCTTATTTAGAATAATTGTAATGTATAATGTCAAGTGGGAGAATGTTGGAAATAGGATACCATTTAATTGTAATCCTATTTCCAACATCGAAGGCCCATCCACTGCTATAAAGGAAGCATCAATTCAAGAGGAAGAACAAGAAGAGGGAGGTCAAAATGAAGAAGTACAAGAATCTCTATATAGAGATGCTCCTAAGAATTCCCCTATCACTTCTTCCTATATTGCTTCTATCGTGCCTACTCCTACTCCTATTGTCTCAATTGAACAGTCTTTGCCTACCATCACTATTACTCTTGCTATCACTCTTTCTATTGACCCTACTATTTTAGTCCAATTTGTTCACTCATCCCCAACTTTAGGGTCCATTTTTTATAGTCCTAAGGGTAGTTTTGAGAATTATTTTAGCTCCCCATCTAGTTTTCCAAGTCTATCTTCTCCTTCTTTTGATGTGACTTCACATTTTGAGTTAGATAAGTTTATGACTAAAACTTTGCAAAATATAAAAAATGTGGAAATTACTGAAGCAGTTTTAACTAACACCCCACCACTTATTACTACTACCATTGTGAGTGCAACAACTCCTACTTAGATCATGACTATAGGTCCAAAAGGAAGTTCTTCTCCTCTTCCCCCTTGGCTAGAATCTCAAACACCCAAAAGAAAGAAGCAAGTTGTCTCTCCGAATGACTTTAGACTTTGGTCAGTTGGTGTTGATAAAGAAAAAGTCTACAAAGAAGCCAAAGACTCTTTCATGGGTGTTAGTAGACAAGGCTGGTTACAAATATGTAGAGGTTTCCAAACCTTCTCTTGTTGAAGCTAATGAAGATATTGATATTTTAGAATATTCAATCACAAGGGTTGAGCTTGGAAAGATGACTCATGAATCTACAAAAGAGGATGTACAATCAACATTGGCTTCTCTTATTGAGAAGTATGATCAAGAAAAGATCACTGATCAATAGAAAGTTAGAGTTTAACAATTGACTTTAGTACTCCAGAAGATTACCTAATCTTTTGAATCTTTTGAACCTAAGACTACAAGTATTGAGGATCCTATGCTTCGAAAAGTTGAGAAGACATATTCATGAGGTAGAGCAGTTGTTGAATTTCTTAATAGAATGTTGGCACAGGGAACACAACTCTTTTGATCCACTATGGAGAGAATTGACAACATGGAAAGTGTTGGGACAGAGCTAAGTAAAACCATTGATACACTTTCTCAAGATCAACAAGAAATGGAAAACAACCTAGAGACTTGGACAAAAATGAAAGAAATCAAGCTTAATGTGCTAGTGGGGATTGGGATAATTCCCAATAAAGAGATGTTCATTGATGTAAAGTCAACAATGAAACATAAAATAAGAGTTGTGTGAACCCCAATCCAAATACCTGTGAAACAAAGAGAACAAACACCTTAAGTTAGTGATTGCAAGCATGAACAAGGATTCCCCATGAAATCCATTTACACCACTCAAATTAGGAAAGAAAACAATGAAGAACACAATGAAACAAGAAAATATAGATTCAATCCTAATTAGAATAGCAAACATATGATCCCATGGGGGAATTGGTGCTAATTTGATATGAAAATTGGCCCTTTCCCAATTCCTAAGATGCAAGCTTGATGTGTTGAAGAGATTTGATCCACTTTGTTGATGAAGAATGAGAGCTCCAAGCCAAAAATCTACAAAAACCTAGCTAAGAACTCAAGATTGATGGATGGAAATGGCTAAATATTTTAGCATAATAACTTTGCATAATTTGTGGATGATCAAATGAGGATATGAGCTCTTTATTTATAGAATGCCAAGATGGATGAATGTCCAAATTTGAGCAATGTGGGACTAACATATCCAATGGCAAGGTGCCACTTGTCAATCCATGAGTGGATGGAGGATGCAAGTTTTGAGGATTGTGCCAATAAATGCATATTTTTGAATTTCAAATTTGTTGAAATGACTTGTAAGAGGGAAGGGAAAATGCAATAAATGCCACTTGGCTCAAAGAAAAGGACATGTAAGATGAATTTATTGCTTTGTTGGATGTACATGTTGACTTGGAATTTTTGAATTCAAACTTGGAGAATATTCCAAAAGATGCCTTGTGAGGAAAATAGAGATTTAATAAATGAATTAAATCTATTTTCATGTGCAACTTGCAAAATTTAGAGGATGGGACATGATTTAGAATTAATCAAGGGTTAATTAATTTAATGAGAGATTAGATGATGTGACCTATTTAACTCAAATTTATGGATTTATTTAAATAAAATAAGAGAGGAATATGATAAGAGAAAATTAAATAAGGATTTTGATTTATTTAATTAAAAGAGCTGGTGTTAGATTAAATCAAATAAGGTTTTAATTTATTTAATTTAATAGATAGAATTTATAGAAATAAAATTAATTATTTAATTAAATAGGGATAATTAGATCAGATGATTGATTTAATTAACAAAAGAGAGTGACTTAATTAGATAAAATGATTTATTTGATTAAGAGAGGAATATTGATGAATTTAATTAGATAAGGGGATTTGATTAAATGGTTAGACCGAGGGATGATTCGGGAAGAAATGATGTTAGTAGTCAGGATCAGATGCACAATGTCAATCGGTATATTTTACGTGTCTACATTTTGCCCCTCTTTGAAGCAATGCACTTGTTGGGTTGGTTCAAAGAATAAACAATCTCGATCAAAGCCAAAATTTTTTGTTATTTAAAAAAATTTCCCCACTGCTTCCTGGCAAGAGAAAACATGCCATTATATTGCCCCCTCGAGAGATTGGATGAAAATTTCAATTTTTGGGTGATCTCGCGAAAAAAGAGGACAAGGTGCCCGACAGGTTCGAAAGGGCTCCAGGAGGCTAAAAACATGTCTAAACACAATAAAATGATGTAAAACAAGCCTCAACTAGATAGAAACAGGTTCAAGGGTCCAAAATCCTAGCAGGACAGCCAATTAGGGTGAAAAAATCCTAATTTTCAAGCTTAAAAGGGGCCCGAGGGGTCACTTTCAAGTCACTTTCACACACTTCCATTTGCAACCTTGAGATTTGAGCTCTGACCTCCTGACGATATGGCGCAACGACAACTTCCCCTGCACATTTCTGATCAAGTTCGGACGTACTAGCGGCCACCTGGTATTAGGGCACCGGTAAGTGACCCTTACTTGAGCTTCGTTTTTCATTTCTTGCCTTCATTTATTGCTTTTAAAGTTGGTCCTTCTGCAACAATGCTATATAGTGTCGCTCATAATTCAAACTGTGTCGCTCGGTGTTAAATAGCACTGCGACGGTGCAGTTTGGAGTTTAAAAATAGACTCCAAACTGTGACGCTGAGCTCAGGGCTAGCGGGGTGGTTTGGAAATTGTGACGCGGTGGTGCTGGATTTGATCAAAGTGCACCGTGACAGTTCATTTTCGGTGTTTTATGCCCTAGCGTCGGAGTTTGATTAGAAATCAAACTGCGACGCCTTCACGGATTGCACCGCTGGAAAGTTGTTTTGAACACCTGGTGAAGAATTTTTTCAAATTTTTTAACATGGTGACCTTCCTTGATACAGGGCGTGATGAGGGAGCTCTACTCCTGAGAGAACAAGTCGCGGGATCTATTTGGCTATTTATAGGACCTGAGTGATAGGGATCAGGATTGACTCTAAATTGTGGGGTTATGGTATATTTCTTATGCAGCACCCATTCACACTCACTTAGGGATGCTTTCCGTGTTGGTCGAGAGATGGCACAATGAGACTTCTTCATTTCATCTTCCCATTGGTGAGGCCACCGTCACTTTAGAGGACATTTGGCGTATTCTGAGATTGTCGATTCACGGTTGGTGAGTGATTTTTGATATGGATGAGGGGCACGATGCCTACCACAGAGTCCTCGCCACAGAGGACATTGTTTTCTACAAGGGACAGATAGAGCTCAAGTGGCACAGGATCCTGGCACCTCCCTTCCGCTTAGTTGTTGCATCCATTATTTCGGGTCTCGTTGCCCCTGATAGACAAGGGTGATACTTTAGTCCCGGCTAGGGATATTGTTGGGAGCGGATGGTTTGAGACAGGCCGGTCCATTTTGCTTAGGGGTCGGTGCTTCTAGCTTCTTTATACAGAGACCTGCACGAGTACGTGTACATGGATGACAGGGCACTCAGAGCAAGGGTTACACTTCTTCATGTCTGGGCATGGGAGCACATTTATGTGCTACATCCATGTGTTGTTTTAGTTCCCATGGTGCTAGACAATCCCCTCATGTGGCAATACATAGGCGGTGTGTCCTTTACACACATCGGTGAGCATGAGATCCCTTACTAGAGGAGGGTCTTGGATGAGATGCAGGTTTTTACGTAGTGACTATACCTTGGTTGGCCTAGATGGGTCGATGATGCTGATCAGTTGTTCTATGCCCACCAGGACCGTTTTATGCAGGGGTGGGAGCACACCATGATTGAGAGGTACTTGCCCGGGCATGTGCACCGTCAGTTTTGTGAGCCCCAGGATCACCCTGATGATGACTACGTAGCCATCTTCACCCGCACCATGACACAGGTGTCATGGGGGCGATATATTCCTACCCCGAAGGTGGTGGACAGTTTTAGGCAGTTAGTGGCTCGGTCGTGGGCTTACAATCAGGGGCCTGCAGATCTAGGCACTACACAGGCCTATAGGGATTGGTTCTGGCCTCCGCTTCAATTGACCATTCTAGGAGCAGTCCCAGATCTGTGGAGAGTTAGAGGCAGAGGGGGAGGACGAGGACGGAGGGCCGATGCTCTACAGGAGCAACCAGTTGCACCACCAGTCCAGCTAGGGCAGGGAGATGTTCCGATGCCAGACCAGTAGTAGGTGCCACCGGGTGTACCACCATGGGTCGGGGGTGAGGATCAACCTTAGGTGCAACCTCAAGTACAACCACGAGCATAGCCTACAGGACAGGTGGATCCTTAGGATGCTTTGATTGCATAGTTACAGGCTCAGGTGTAGGCTGTGACAGTTGAGAGAGAGCAACTCAGGGCCGAGAGGGATCAGGTCGTACAATAGAGACATGCTGTAGAGTTATAGGCAGCCACAGAGCTAGGCAGGAGACAACAGCTAGAGAGCATGGCTACCTCCTCCTCCTAGGGTACAGTGTCTGTTCAGTCCTATAGGGATGTTGTCTGAGGTCGAGTACTACCGGAGGCATTATCATGAGGCCATACCCAGAGCAGGACGGGTCCCAGAGTACTTAGAGAGGACCAGCCACAGACCAACAGAGGGTCACAGTGACAGGGGTGAGGGAAACATACACGGGGATAGAGCTTGATCAAGATGATATGATATTTTTGTATTTTATGGGCTCCTTTTTGATAGCCTGATGGGCCTTTTGTACTGATTGACATACATGTACAATAATCCGATTTATTCTTGTACTATGACAGTTGCGTTATTGATGATATATATATATATATATATGAGTCGATGATGATTTTGATGTGATGCATTGTGTACCCTTTATTTATGCATGGATGAATGATTTTACTTCTATATGTTGTGCAATGATGTTATATGATGCTTTTATGGATGCATTTATTTCTGATGATATTATGCAATGATTATGACTAACAAATCTATATTATGATGATGATGCAAATGTAATGCATGTGAAATGATCAGTGTCTATATGATGATCTATTTATGTTGATGCAAATGATGATGTGATATGTGATATGTGATATGGATTGTAATATGCAAAATGATATGGTATATACGTGAAATGTTATGTGAATTATGCTGATATATGAACGGATTATGGATGGATGCACGTTTTGCATGTGATGAATTGTTTTCTATTTATGCTTATGTGGAATTATTTATGATGCTATTTATGAGATGATATGGATGATGTAATGTGAATGTGATGGTCGTGATATGATGCAAATGAGATGGTTTTTTTAAGATGCTTAGAATAAAAAATGTTATTATCCTAAACATATTAAATGATGATGTAATGTATGTGATGCATTTAATATGATGCAATGATATGTTAATGCAAAGGAGTATGATGATGCGTAATGTAATATGAACATAATGTGGTGAGATGATGTTATGATGTTATGCAAGTATGTATGTAAATGAATTATTTATAATGCTTATATACCTATTGTTTATGATTATGCAATATGTGATAATGGTGAAATGATTATGAAATGCTTATGCAAATGTTATGCGATGATTTATGTGATAGATGGAATGTGATGCAATAAATGGATGCAATGTAATAAAATGGATGCACTTTTATAATATGGTAGAAATGCAATACATATGTTCCCTATATGTTATGTTGATGCAATATGCTAATGATTTGTGGATGTAGGATCGATGATGCTGATAATGGTGATGGTGATGATCAACTGTCATAGTACTTTGTTAGTGCGGTGAGAAAGAAGAGAAGAAGTCATTTCAACAAGACACATGATGATGCAAATGCAAATGATGATGATTTGCCGAGGAATTGGGATTTTCAAAGGGCCGATTTCCTTATGTTTGATAACACACGTGGTACGATGCATCAAGGTATAGCAAACCAGGATGGCGTTGTACCTAGTGTGATGGACTTTGACTTGACAAATAGGTAGGAGTATCCTTGTTCACACCTGACATACGAAAACCTTGCTAAGGATGTACTTTAGAAGTTTCAAACACCTCGGACCAAAACACAGAAAGGTAAACCTATCAATGCAATAGTTAACAAGTTTCCCAAAACCTCCTCCATACATACCTAGCAAAGCAAGTATTCGCCAAGGTTATATTACAAGAACGTCCAACAAGCATAGCAAACAAAAGATAATGATTGTTGTCCCCATTCCTGTTTCTCTAAATCCTCTTATTTGGATATCATTGAGAAGTCCTTGGAGTGAGTGCAATAAGATAAATCAAAAAGGATAAAGATAAAGTAAACAAACAAGCTGATGCTCTTCAATACCACTAACCAAAAGGGGATGTGTTTTCTAAGGATAAGAACCGAAAATATTGCCAAAAGATAATGCCCATTGTAGGAAGGATTCATCCTAGGACATGTTAGTGGATGGCGGCACATCATTTCGTTTATCCAAATTGTTCTAAATGATGATGATTGATATGGGACCAATTGGATGATGAGTTATCGACACAAAGAGATGACCAAATTATTTATGCACTGACTTAGACCTAAGACTTGACGTTTTGAGTTTTCACTTTCTACCTGCTAGACTTGTTTTTAATTGTCTTACCAAAGATTGAGGATGACGATCATTTATTATGAGTGTTGTTATTGCGGGTGCAAGCGAGATGAGATGGATGGATTTTTTCAAATATTTGGATGTTTTTGATACTTTTGAGATGTTTTGAGGCTATTTTTGGTATTTTTTGAGTGTTTCAAATGTTTTGATTTTTTTGATTTTCTGAATGTTTTGGGATTTTCTGAGATTTTGACCAAGAGAATAACCTAAAGGCCTATCCTAGGGGCCTAGGGGGCTGATCAACATACTAGCCTTGCCTACGTTCTATACGCAGAGACCACGTAGTTCGAATGATGAGTTGACCGATTTACAGATGATGATACACAAGATGAGATGCTAGTTTATTATGACAGACTGCTATAGGACTGACCTAAATGTCTCAGGGGATGATCAAAGATCAAACTTGCCTATGTTCAAGCTCAAAGATGACGTAGTTCAACAAGACAACCTTGTTTTGGTATTTTGATGATTTTTTGAATGTTTTTGGATTTTGTGATTTGAGGATTTTAAGGATATACACGAATCCGATCTAATGAGAACATGCCCCCAGTGTGGTGCAATAGACTACTCTGATCAAGGCAAGACAAACTTACCTTGAGGATGGGCTGAGAAGTACTAGGAGGGATCATAGTATGAAAGCATGACCAAGCTATGGTACAGATGCAGGTGGATGAGTGATGGATGCAGATCCAAATGCGATGGATGATGGAAGCATAATGGATGTAGAACAAGCCGTAAAAATCCTGGTGGATGGAAAGTGCTTATTCTACGCAAGGCACCTATTTGCTAGGTTTTCACCAAGGTACCTGCCCAAAGTGCCACCGAAGTGGTTTTCACTAGAGGACAATTTTTTTCTCTTTACTATTTTCAATCCTTTTTCTGATTTTTTGCTTTTTTGATTTTTTTGTTGTTACCAAGCTGCCTGTTTGCCAGGTTTTTGCCAAGGTAACCATTTTTTTTAGGACATTTTCTATTTTTTTTGGATTTTTGGTTCTATACCTGGAAAGATTTAGACATAATTTTTTTGAGATGAGAGCTATTCATGGGATCTTGCAGAGGTTCCCCTTCAAGTGTTGATAACTGATATGCCCCTAATTTGTAACTTGCTGTGATGATGAATGGTCCCAACCAATTGGGTTCAAACTTGCCTTTGTTGCTTGGGTTTGGGACATTCTTCTGATTTTCTTTTAAGACGAGTTCTCTGACTTGGAACGTCCTGCTTCTGATCTTATTGTAGCTCCTTTTGAGTCTATTCTAATATACTTGCAAATGATTCAAAGAATCTATTCGTCGCTCATCTAGTAGCTCCATCTCATTCAATCTTGACACTCAGTAGTCTTCATCAGTGATGAGGTTCTGTAGTGATATCCTGAGTGATGGGATGTCGATCTCAATGGGGAGTACTACTTCTAATCCGTAGACCAGGGAGAAAGGGGTGGCGCCAGTGGGTGTGTGGATGCTAGTTTGATAGGCCCAGAGGGCAAGATTAAGCTGCAAATGCCAGTCACAACCTATGTCATTGACTATTTTCTTAAGGATTTTCAGAATGGTTTTGTTTGTAGCTTGTACTTGGCCATTGCCTTGGGGATAGTATGGGGTTGAGAAGCGATGTTGGATTTTGAATTTTTTGCATAAATCACGAACCTCCTGATTCTTAAATGGTGTCCCATTATCTAAGATAATGGCTTGTGGGACATCGTAGCGGCAAATGAGATAGTTCAGGATGAACTTAGAAATCTGCTTCCTAGTTATGTATGTCATGGGTATAGCCTCCACCCACTTAGTAAACTACTCCATTGCGGTTATGATGAATTTTTGGCCGTTAGATGAAGTTGGTGTGATTTTTCCAATGAGATCAAGTCCCCACTACGAAAAGGGCCATGGTGTGACAATAGGATGAAGCTCTTGAGCTAGAGCATGGATGAGGTCCCCATGCTGCTGACATTGTAGACACTTTCTGGCATGATCATGTGCTTCTCTTTCCATTGTGGGCCAATAATACCCCATCCTCAATAGTTTCTTGGCTATGGTCATTCCACTCGAGTGCGAACCACAGATACTGTTATGTATTTCAGTTAGAGCGGTTAATGCCTCCTCAACATTTAAGCAGCGTAGTAGGGTTCCTTCTATGCTCCTACGTTATAGGGTATCTCTTAGGATGACAAATCTGGATGTTTTTTTGACAAAGGTTCATTTTAGGTTTGAGGGTAAGTCGGTGGGTATGACTCCTATTCGAAGGTATGTGTAAATGTTATGATACCAAGGATTGTCGGGACCAATGATTTCACACACATATTCTGATTCTAGTACCTCGAATGCGAGCACAAGAAGCTGCTCAATCAGGAATTCATATTTTGTAACGTTGTGAGGGATGTCGAGAAAGGATCCAATTGTTTCCATGGTGTCTGTTGCTCTATTGTTGGTTCTAGGAATTTGCTCAAATGTTATTTCAATGAAGGATTCTTTAAGAGTCTCCACCAATTTCTTGTATGGAGTGAGCTTGTCATCCTTGGTCTGGTATTCATCATTCACTTGATTTATTATCAATTGGGAGTCTCCATATACTTTCAAAGCTATAATGTTCCACTGCACTGCTATTCTGAGACCTATGGTTAAAGCCTCAATTTTGCAATGTTATTGGTGCCGGGAAATGCCAGTTTGTAGGACCTTGGTATGCAATCCCCTTGTGGGGTGATGAAGAAGACACTAGCTCCTGATCCATGCTGCATGTATGAGCCATCGAAGTATAGTTTCTAGTGGTCAGCTATGTTGAGATTGAAAATGGATTCATCTAGAAACTCTGAGATGAGAGGGTTCTCTGAATAGATTGGTGCTTCTGCAAGTTGATCTACGATGACTTGGCCTTTGATTGCTTTCCGCTCCACATATTCAATGTTGTATTCTGATAGTATCATCACCCATTTTTCCATTCTTCCTATGAGCATTTCCTTTGATAGTAGATATGAGAGGGTCGATTGTGGCAATGAGTTTTATTTTGTGTGCCAACATGTAATGTTTGAATTTTTGTGATGCAAACACTACTGCGAGGCATGCTTTCTCGATGAATGAATAGTTTAGCTCATGACCAACCATTGTTCTGCTGATGTAATAGATAGCCCTTTCTGTTCCATTTTCATCATGCTGAGCTAAAAGAGCTCCAAGGGCTGTTGTTGTTGCTAACACATATAAAATCAATGGTTTTCTTGGGATTGGTGGCATTAAGACCGGTGGTGTCAGTAGATATTCCTTGATTTTGTTGAATGCCTCTTCACACTTGGTATCCCATTTGTACGCTACTCCCTTGTGGAATAGGTGAGAGTATGGGTTCTGTTTGTCCGCCAACTATGCTATGAATCTTCAAATGGATTGGAGCCTTCCTTGGAGACCTCTTAGTTTCTTTAATGTTTTTGGTGCTTCTATCTCGAGGATTGCTTTTACCTTTGTTGGATCTACCTCAATACCTCACATTGACACTATATATCCTCGCAATTTTCCTAATTGTACGCCGAAGACACACTTCTTTGGGTTTAATCTAACCTTGTACTCCTCCAGTCTATCAAAGATGGCACTTAGGGTTGCTATGTGATCTTTTCTTTTTCTAGACTTAGCTATAATGTTGTCAACATAGTCTTCGACCATCTTATGAATCATGTCTTGGAATATCAATGTCATGGCCCTTTGATATGTTGCTCCTGCATTCTTTAAGCCGAATGGCATCGTGTTCCAACAGTATGTCCCCCATGGACAAGTGAAAGTTGTTTTATGTTGGTCCTCTTTTGCTATCATGATTTGATTGTACCCTGAGAATCCATCCATTAGTGATAACATATCATGTCAAGCTATCATGTCTACTATCATATCAATGTTTGGAAGTAGGAAGTCATCTTTTGGACATGCCTTATTCAAGACTCTGAAGTCTGTGCAAATTCTGATATTTCCATCGGCTTTTGAAATAGGTACCAATTTTGACACCCATTCTGGATAATCTATCAGTCGAATGAATCCTGCATCTAATAGCTTTTTTAGCTCCATTTTGACTAATAAAGCGATTTGAGGGTGCATTCTTCAAAGCTTTTGTTTAATAGGCTTTGCTTCTAGATACACTGCTAAGTGATGAACCACGGTCTTTGGATGAAGTCTTGGCATGTCAGCATAATTCCATGTGAAGTTTATCTATCTTTCTCTTAGGAAGGCTGGAGCTCTTGCTCTTCTGATAGTAGTGATTCCACATAGAATGTGATGTGCGGGGTTGCCTCTGTTGCTAGGTTGACCAGATTACATTTTTCTTCCAAGACTGCTGACTTTTCCTGATGAATAGCTCTTAAAGGAAGATTGAATCCCCCATCCTCGGGTGCCTTAGAGAGGTTTTCACTGTTGGATACGTCCTTTCTTTTTACTTTTTTCTGGTCGGAGAGTGCCACAGTGTGGTTTCACTCAAGGACTTGGATATTATTCTTAATTTTTCACTTTTGCGACTGAGGGATTCAATCATTTCCCCATAATAGGCACATGTATCTAGATCTATTATGAACCCTGCTTTGTGATCCCCATTTGGAATGTTATCTCGTAGTCCCATGAATTTTGAGAGTGCCTCATCATTTTTGAATGTATCAAGAACTGGTGGTCCTCGTTGGTCATAGTCGATGAGTTGGGGATATACTAGGCGGATCTCATGATTTTGGTGGCCTGTTTCAAAAGATAGGGTGCTAATCATGCAAAGAGTGGTATCCTCAAATAGCCTAGGTAAGTTGGTTGTGGTATCTTCGTCATCACTACTACTACAGATGTCGGTTATATTGAATGTAAAGTTATCTATGACTCTACCTATAGACACTGGTAAGTGTAGTTCTGTTGGGGTTGAATGAAGAGGATTATTAACTATTCTAACCAGAGGACTTCAACCACGTATGGTTATATTCGGAGGGGTACATCCAAGGCCAAGATTTGTTATTGGTCATGTCTCTAGCATGATAGGTATTATGAGCCCATTGTCATTTTGTCCAAGTCTTTGATTTCTGTCATAGCCCATTGCGAGCATCATTTGTAGACCCTTGCTTCTATCATCCATTGGTAAATCAACTACTGGTCTTTCATCTTGATATAGCATATGAGATGGATCTACCTCAATAACTTTTCGTCCAAGATCTCCCCAACTTGTAAAGGTGGGATAGTTTTCAGGAGACGTTTGGGATTGTGTGAACCCCAATCCAAATACCTGTGAAACAAAGATAAAAAAACACCTTAAGTTAGTGATTGCAAGCATGAACAAGGATTCCCCATGAAATCCATTTACACCACTCAAATTAGGAAAGAAAACAATGAAGAACACAATGAAACAAGAAAATATAGATTCAATCCTAATTAGAATAGCAAACATATGATCCCATGGGGGAATTGGTGCCAATTTGATGTGAAAATTGGCCCTTTCCCAATTCCTAAGATGCAAGCTTGATGTGTTGAAGAGATTTGATCCACTTTGTTGATGAAGAATGAGAGCTACAAGCCAAAAATTTGCAAAAACCTAGCTAAGAACTCAAGATTGATGGATGGAAATGGATAAATATTTTAGCATAATAACTTTGCATAATTTGTGGATGATCAAATGAGGATATGAGCTCTTTATTTATAGAATGCCAAGATGGATGAATGTCCAAATTTGAGCAATGTGGGACTAACATTCATCCAATGGCAAGGTGCCACTTGTCAATCCATGAGTGGATGGAGGATTGCAAGTTTTGAGGATTGTGCCAATAAATGCATATTTTTGAATTTCAAATTTGTTGAAATGACTTGCAAGAGGGAAGGGAAAATGTAATAAATGCCACTTGGCTCAAGGCAAAGGATGTGTAAGATGAATTTATTGCTTTGTTGGATGTACATGTTGACTTCGAATTTTTGAATTCAAACTTGGAGAATATTCCAAAAGATGCCTTGTAAGGAAAATAGAGATTTAATAAATGAATTAAATATATTTTCATGTGCAACTTGAAAAATCTAGAGGATGGGACATGATTTAGAATTAATCAAGGGTTAATTAATTTAATGAGAGATTAGATGATGTGACCTATTTAACTCAAATTTATGGATTTATTTAAATAAAATAAGAGAGGAATATGATAAGAGAAAATTAAATAAGGATTTTGATTTATTTAATTAAAAGAGCTGGTGTTAGATTAAATCAAATAAGGTTTTAATTTATTTAATTTAATAGATAGAATTTAGAGATTTAATCAAATAAAATTAATTATTTAATTAAATAGGGATAATTAGATCAGATGATTGATTTAATTAACGAAAGAGAGTGACTTAATTAGATAAAATGATTTATTTGATTAAGAGAGGAATATTGATGAATTTAATCAGATAGGGGGATTTGATTAAATGGTTAGACCGAGGGATGATTCGAGAAGAAATGATGTTAGTAGTCAAGATCAAATGCACAATGTCAATCGGTATATTTTACGTGTCTACAAGTGTCATCAAGGATCTGATCAAAGATTTTCAGGAAGATCGAGAGGTCAATGAAGATAATGGTTCACACCTTGTCACTAGAATCAAAGAGCTATTGTGCCAATTGTTTGATGAAGACCAAAAAATACTTCCCACCAATTCAGTTATTCAAGAGTTTACATCAATAATGTACAATGAATTTGAATATGAATCTTTCTCAGTAGCTTCAATTGACAAATTGATGGATATTCATATCACATTGGATAACCTAAAAGTAGTTTTGGAAAGGCATTGAAAATATTTCATCACCATCAAGGACTCAATCACACAAGTTCTTTCCATCTCCATACATACCTCAAGACCTAATGACTCAAAATTCCAAGCGGCCCTGAAGAAATATGAAGACTTCTTGGAGAAAGATGGTGAAGAATGATGGATGTTCCTTTGCCACACTTAGTTTATTTTCAGAATTTTTGCTTTATGTAATTATTTGATGACATATTACATGTAATTACATGTAAAAACAACACAATTCCTAAAAAAAATTGGACTATGTTGTTCAATAAGTCAAAATTAGTTTAGCTTTTCTTAGATTAGCTCTCAACTCTCCTCTATATATATGAGGGAGTTTCTTTGTATTAAGGATCCTTTTTATCTTTTGAAGCAAAGCACTTCCAATTGGAGAAACATATTGAGAATTTGTGTTTAATGTAGATATCAAATATCAATCAATAAAAGAGGCAAATTTTTCATCCAACCCTTGTTTTGGATCTTATTGGTTACGCGTAAGATTGTTCTTATGTCCTTTTTACTACACTTTCTTGCAATTTATTGATTAAGTGTTGTTATATCTTATATTTGAAGGGGAATTCAAATATGATCTTGATAGTCTTTGTGCTACATCATTATATTTGGAGTTTATGTTCTAGTGTGTGAATTTGGTTGATAATTTGGAGACTTTGGGCTACATTTTATTTGCTAGATTTTGTGGATCTTTTGGTGGCGTATGTTGAAGTCTTTGAGCTGCAATGTGCTTCAGTCTTTATCTTTAAGAAACATCATCAGGAACAACAAAAGTCTTTGAGATTTTGTGGGTTTTCTAGCTATGGAACTCACTGGTATCTCTTTGATTAATCTTACATTTAATCAAGTTAGATATTGGTTATTATTGCTCATAATAATGCTTTGAAGTGGATTACATATCGGAATAGTATTGTTGTGAGGAGAAACCATGGTTTTTTTAAAGAGAAAAGGATGATGTAACACCCATGGATAAATTTAGTGTACATAATCTAGGTTAGTTACTTGTAGTTTTAGTGAGAAGTAAGAAGGGAGCCTCCCCTTTCTGAGAGGAGAGATTAAAATATCATCATAGTTGTGGTTGAAATTACCATTTTGTAAGTAATTAAGTGATTATAAAATATTCACCCAACAAAGAGCAAAGATTATTGTCAAGAGCATTGAAAAGCAAATTTATCAAACATCTATAGTAGCAATCAAGATCATATCATCATGTCAAAGTTATGTATGTTCAAGAATGTTTTTGGAGCTAAAATTGTAATCTAGGTTTCAAGTTTTCAAGCATCAAATCAAGTGTAAAATAAATCATCCAATCATTCCATTTCATGCAAGATGCAATCCTTAGAGAGATGTGTTAGACTTCAGTCCTCTAAGGGAAACCATTAAAGGGTTTGGTGAGTTGTGACATATCTTTATTCATTCATCAATCCTTCATTTTGTCATTATTTCATTATCAAGGTTTAATTACCAAATTAGGGTTTGACCAAGGCAAACCCTTATCCACCAAAAAAACCATTTTTCTCCTCTCTTTGTATGTGCAGATTTACAAGTGAAAAAGGATTGAAAGTTGATCAAAGGTGGAATTTTGCAAAGTTGTCAAAGTTGTCATCAAAGTTGTCAAGCAACAAAAAATCATTTACAAAATTTATTTTTGGCTTTCCAACAGTCAAATATGGTGGAATTAGAAGCCTAGATCTGGGATCTAAGGACTATAAAAAGAATTTTCAGACCCCTGTATAGAGACCCATTCGCCCCTGGGTAGATATGTTCTTCAGTAGAGCTTGAAAACCACTTTTGGAGCCAGGTAAACACCATCCTAACCTTCTTAGATATGATGGTTAATTGTTGTTTTTGACAACGGTATCATAATACTTCATATTCCAAGTGTTAGATCTCATAGGTTTGATTGTTAAATCACACTTTTCTCCCAAAATTATCTTTCACTCATTTCTGTCATAAGGAATATGAGGTCCCATAGTGTCCAAAACCTAGGGTTGACTCACCTTAAGGGTTGTAAGTCAATTCTAAGCATTTGTGTAACTATCCCTCTTCATAATGAATGTTGGAAAGGTGGATTTTTGATTAGGTGGACACCCCCTTTTGCTTTGACATACTCCTCTCATCACACATCCTATTTTATGGAAGATCCCCCTTTTCATACATTTCAATTGTAATAGGTGTGACTCCAGGAAGAATTAAACAAGAGTTCTAGTGAATGAATTCAAAGTTGACCACCATCATATGCATCTCCATCCACCCAATGATCAAAGGTTGGTCGTGATTTATTTCCTTCACCTAGAGGGAAATGACTATTTATTAGGGTCCTTTGTTGTATGACTATATGGAATTTTTGAACATATATTTTATATTGCATATACGCCACTTGATCCTGATTACTAACACTGTTTCGTCCTAAATTCACCTTCTTTTCAACTGTTTAATTGAATAATCCTAGTTATTTAATTAAATGCATCATTCTCATCTAATAATCCGATAATTAATTTCATTAGGTTAATTCACCCCCTTTCACACTAAATTTTCATCTTGTTTAATTGGATAATGTAAATGTTACCAATTTTTCACTACAACTCAATTGGTGGAGTTGATTAAATATTGTTATATCTGAAAGTGAAGGAACAATTATTTTTGCATGTGCTTAGGTGTTTTTTGCACTATATTCATCATTCATCAAGTGACAGTTATGCATTGTTTGAGAAAACTGAGTTTCAAAGGTATTGTTCAAATATTTTACAAATCAAATGGAGTACAGGACTGCGTATACAAATGATTAAGCATAACAGAGTGCTTTCATTTATTTCATGAAGTTATTCACATTACATGTTTTCATTTGATTGCAAGAATACAAATGATGGTACAACTTTGCATTTCAATGCATTTATTTCAAAATGGAAATGAAAGAAGAAATTTAAAGATCCACACAAGCCGTGGTTTTAGCCAGTTCCATTCATTACAAGAAAGGAAATAAAGAACTGAAAGAGAGAAGAAAATAACATGGGACATATCCATCAATTCCTAAGTTGATCTTCGGTTGATGCCTTGTTGCTCGCTCCATTTTGCTTCCACTCCTGATTGTGTCTGCAAAAGTTTGAGAAGAGTGTCAATTAAGAGCTCGGGATATGAACTATACTACATGCCATACTAACAGAGATATATTTCAATCCTTGGAATGCATAGAATCAACTAAAGGAAGGAACAAAAACATGAACTGAAAAGGGAAACATCATCATCATATATTATTTTTTGCTAACATTGTTTGTTTCCTTGTGCAGGTATAGGAAAATTCATGTAGCTAATTGTCTTATGAAGACCAAGCATGTGGAGGAAAACGGGCTCCCACAAAGGTAGAGCTTGACATGATACCCCTTTGGTATTACAGATGGGGCTGAGTGAACGAATGCAATCATCATGTTCATCTGAATTATTCAAGAAAGAGTAAAGCAGAGTTTCATTCATCAAAGCGATTAAGCCTACTGTTCACTCATAACAATCAAGTAACATGCTTTTCTGAAAGCTACAGGTGGACAGTAGACTTAAATGAGTTCAATCAATTCAACTAAAATGCATCATCTTCATAATTGCAAATCTAAAATATTGCTATACAGTTTGCATCTTGCTTCCATGAGTATTGTTTTGTTCATCATGTTCATGATATTATGAGAAGTACAATAGTGTTCATGCTCACGATGGTGATAGTGAACATGCATACATAATGCCTCATTAACAAAGAGCATTGTTCGATAAAGGGAACATGTGATAAGTTTCAGATTTTCATTTGGAGGGAGAGCAAGTTCATGGAACAATTTTTTTTCTTAAGTGGAACATAAAAATGCATGAAGAGTTCCAAGATAAGGAATAGTGATATCATCTAATCAATGTTTGAACAACATAGGTGAGAAGTTTTTTTAAATTTCTTGTTTTATGCCTTGCCAAGGAAGACCTTTTGCATTAAATTCAAAACGGAAATGAGAAGAGATCATTCAAGGGTCTCTGTTTGCAAGCATTCATCTTTTAAGTGGTGGTTGAAGCAACATAAGTAAAACGAGAGGTCACAGTAATGCAAAAGAGATTAGGGCAGTGCAACAGGGGTTTGTCCATAGTACAATTTTCTATAAGAAGTTCAAAACCCATCTGGGTTTCTTCCTCATTTGAAGCAGAGTTTAGGAGTTGAGCTCATAAGGATGGAGGTGCCATATATGCGTAGGATCTGGAAATTAAATTGAGCAGGGATCACATATATACCCAGTTTCAGAAATGGGGGGTAAATAGCTATAAAGTGCTTTTCAAATACTGTAGGAAGTGCTCATTTCAGATGCAGAATATTCTCCTTATTATAGTGGACCTTCATGAAGTTTTGATAGAAAATAAACATGGATTTCTTTCATTTTCTAGAATACCCACATTGGGGTTTTGAAATTAAAATGAAGATAGTACAATTTTCAAGAATACGCACATGGGGATTTCTACAGAGAAACAAGATAAATGTTTTCTTTCATTTTCAGAGGAACCCACATGAGGTTTTTGATAGAAAAAAAGAGTACATAAATGCCATGGTGGGTCAAATTCAATTTTCAAATGCATCAAAATAAACATTATCTTCAAAATATCATTTACCCATGTAAGGGTTTTGACGAAAACTACAAAGGAAAGTGATATATCGTCATGGGTTGAGCTCCATATGGAATAAACATGGTTTTCTTTCAAGTTCCAAAATACCCATATAGGGGTTTGTTTTTTAAAACACAGGTTTCTTCATATCACGGTGGGCCATATTGTTATTCAACAGGAAGTCACAGAATAAGCAATATTCCTTCAAGATATCGAATACCCATTTGAGTTTTTTGTCTTAGAAATGCATTTTCTTCAAAATAGCAAATACCCATATGGGGTTTTGTTCCAGAAGTGCAGAATATACAATATAATCTCTTAGGTCAAGCCCAAAAAATGACATAACACCCATTTTTGTGCATGAGTGGCGCAGCTAGAGAGAGAGATTTATAACTTCATTTTTTCATTTTTGAAATGGAAAACTCTTAAGTATGCATGCTAGGCACCAAAATCTGAAGGAAAACAAGTGGAGCCATATAAATTTTTGAGTAAAAATGTATTTTAACATATAAGCATGGCGCGGCCTGGGTATGGCCATGAATTTGTAAGTGAAAAAGTAACCTTCTTGCAAAGTTATTAAGCTTTCTTAAGCTTCTGTTTTGGAGAAATAATTCCAAGAAAGATACAATGGAATGATGGAGCTTACCATGCATGCAATATGGAGCAAAGGAAGCCATGACCAAGCTCTCTCAAGGAGCTTCAATACGCAGAGGTCGAGCTCTCACAATGGCGACCAAGAACACAAAAATAAAAGGAAGGAAACACAAAGTAAAGAATGCATCAAATAATCATCCCATAGCCATGGCCTCAAGGCCAAAAGATGATTTAGAAAACAAGGAGTTTAGAAAGTCCACAAAGAGCTTAAGAGTATTCTTACCATTAGAAGCTTGTGCAAATTCAACAGAGACAACAACAATGGAGCTTGAGATTTCTTTAAAAAATGAAACACTAGCTCATACATGGCAGCGGCTCAGAGCCATTTCTCTCCAAAGACTTCACTCTCAAAAGATGTGAAATGATAGGAATGCTTTAGTTTTTTTCATTAGGGTTTTCCTAACCCTAATTAGACTTAGGGGTATATGTTTTAGTGATGATAATTTGATGCATACCTTAAGTTGAGTGTTATGGAGAGGTCTTCATATTTTGATTATTTTCCTAAGTCTTTAGGTTTGCCTAATGAAGTATTCTTATGGCCTTAGACTTTAGGGTTATGTCAATGATGCCTTAGTAAGAATGGATAATGATAGATATCCTATATTTTAATTGATTTTGTGAGAAAATCAATAAATATTGTAAATGAGTTTAACTTATGGCTTAGGGTTTTATTTTTTAAATTGATTTTAAAGAAATCAATTAGATATTCATTGATGTAAATTTCTTTATATTTTATGAGTTTTTAAGAAAATCAAACATTGTAATTGGAGAAATAAGTTTTGCAAAAGATTTCCAAAAAATATTTAATTGCAAAAATAATCAGATTGTGAGAATATCAAATCTGCAAATCATTTGTAAAGCAAGAATAAAGCAATATATTATAAATTGTTTTATTTCTTTGCTAATTTTAGCAGATTTATGAGAGATCTTTCTTTGGTCGGATTTGAACTTCTTGATGAAGAGATAAGGTGTTTTATTCGCTTTAAAAGCATATTTGACCTATTTTTAGAAGCTTTTCAGTATGTACATGCAAAAAGTGTGATTTTTTCCGCTTTTGTGCAAACTTTTGGGGCAGTTTTCATGCTTTTCCTTGAGCTTTCTTCTTGAGCTTGAATTAGGGTTTTGGAGATATATCTTGAAGAAAACTTAGTGTTTTCTTAGTTCAGATTCTAGTTTCTTGCTCTTACACATTTTTGAGCTTGTAAACTTCTTTGTACTCAATTTTTGAGAGTTTCATTCCTTCATTCAATAAAACAACATAGTTTTCCTTCCTCAGTTCTTGTTTATGATTTGTAATAGTAATTTGATGTGTCTTGTGATTCAAATCTGTTGAATCCTTTTCTTGTCTTACTATTGTTAGGTGATTTGCAGGAGTTGCATGCTAATTCAGGTTGTGCTTTGTGTTTATTTTAAACCTTTGCACAAACCACTTTTGGGTTATATGTTTTATGAGATTGTGAGAATCAAATTTTAAAGAAGTGGTGGGAGTGAGTTATTATCATAATCTTTTTAAAGTTGGTCAATAATTTTAGGTGATATAATTTCAATCATAAGTTTTAAATCTAGTTTATCTTTCTAACTCTTTACCTCAAAATCACTTAGAATAGGATCCATCATTCGGAGAACCAACTCACTCTAGAGATTTTTTTTTACATAGATCATCCACATCTAAAAAGAGTTTCCATGTTTCAACATATATTTTTATTTTTTGCAAATCTGACAAAGGGTGCATATCTAATTGACAACAATAAATTATTTAAATTAAACCCCTTATGTCCTCTCATTTAATTAAATAGTCTAAAGTATGGAATTAAATGTCACTTGAACCATTTTTAGTAAATAAATGAATTATTTAATTATGATAATCATAATTTCCTCTAACTTGCACAATTAAAACTTTGTTTTAATTATCTAATCCATAATTTTCCTCACCTCCCACTTGCAAGGGAATACTCCAACGGAATATTCCTATGGAATACTCCAAGGGAATATTCCTATGGAATACTCCAAGGGAATATTCCTATGGAATACTCCAAGGGAATATTCCTATGGAATACTCCAAGGGAATATTCCTATGGAATACTCCTCCCTGTGCACTCATTCAAAATGGAAATATCTTTTAACCACTTCCTAATTTTTAGGAAGTGTGTTTCTTTGGATCATTGTGATCCATTGATTAACTCTTTGATCCATGTCAACTTGGATTCTCATCCCTTGATGAGAATCCTTGATCCATGCCTTCACCTCTCCTTGTCTCTCAAGCATTGATTGTACAATTCGATCTTGACCCTTGATTCACCATTTTCTCCTATAAATGCTCCTCATTTTGGAGAGAAATGGATACACTTCCATTTTAGAAAAGTTATGCTACACGTTTGCACACTCATCGTCATTCATCTTGCATCCAGTTTGGATTTTTATCCATCTTTAGCTTAGTTTTCATCCACTTTAGCTCATTTTCGTCAATGGAGTTCATTTAGATGCTCATTTTATCAAAGGTATTGGGGAAAGGGTCATCATTCCATATCAATATGGCACCAATCCCCCAATGGGATGAGGTTTAAAGCATTAAATAGTGTTTCATTATTCATTTCTTATTGTTTGTGTTTAAGGGCTTCCTCATTTAATGTTTTTCAAGTATTTCATTGGGATTATAGCTTAGTTAGTTAAATATTGCTTAGAATCTATTGGATTTGGTGTATTTAGCTCATACTATGATTATAGTCACATTTTGGCACTAGAAGGAGGTTAAAACTAACTTTATTTGATAAATTTTCCTTAAGTTTCATGTGTTTTCTAGTTTACAAGAAAGGAGCCACTTTTGTTTTTTACCAGAGTGACATTTTTGCATAACGACACTTTTTCCATATAGGGGCGCCTTTGAAAATATAGTAACGCTTTTGCATTATGGTATCACTTTTGAATTTTTTGAGAGAGAGTCGCTTTTGATAACAGTGATGCTTTTGACCTCACTGGTTTTTTGATAGGTGCAACAAAGAACCACTTTTGTTTTTCACCAAGCAACGCTTTTGAATTACAATAACGCTTTTGTGGAACATCAATGCTTTTGATGTTTGCTAGAGTGACACTTTTGTGGAACAGTGACACTTTTGCTAAGTAAAACAAAGAGCTAGATTTTAATGTTTGGTTTTATTTTTCAATTTAATCCACTCTCTAATCATTTACTGACTTTTGTTTTTTTTTTCTGTGAGGCTAACTAGTTTTGAAAATTTGAAAAGGAGTAAAATATTGAAGTAAAGAAGTATATTATCACTTGATCTATATTGTAAAAGTGTTTCAAACACTTATGGGATGATATAAACCATCATATGCTTCTTTATTTCATGTTTTAGGACAACTATCTTTCAATTCGGTTAAAATTTACAATGCTACAATCTTTCAAAGTTGGTTAAAAATGAACCCAAACATCCTCATCATTGCAATGTTGGTTTAAAATTGAAAAATACAACTTCATACTTTAGTTTGGTGCTATTTAAGATGAAGTCATCATTTCCTTTAAGGATTTAAAAAGAATGAGTGTATTGCATGAGTGCTTTGCTTATGTAAATGTGTAGTGTGTATCCACTCCCCTTGTTCTTCATGTGATCTTGGGTGAAGAGAAACACTCCAAGTGTACAAACATTTTTTGGTCACCCAAGAACTTGCTACGTATCCTCTCCCCTTGCACTTCGTGCAACCTTGGGTGAAGAGAAATAATAATTTTCTTGTCTTTTTTAGATATGGGCCTGCTAATGAGGCACATCCCACAATGGAGAACTCATATAAGTGACTCTTAGAAAAAAAAGCACGTTTATCAGCGGGTTGTATAAAGGTTGTGAAATCTAAAGAAAGTAACTTCAATCTGAGGTGGGAATAGAATACCGTGCCTCATCCTTGTCCAAACATAATGAGTTGGGTAGGAACAACTAAATTCTTAAGTGGCTTATGTTTGATCTATACGTCTTGATGTTCATAGTTATGATTAAATTTTTTTTCTTAGCAACCTATCCTTGTTTTTTGAAACACACTTTGAAGTAGTGAATAAGAGGCACACCACTCCTAGAAGTTACTTACCACATTTGGTTTTTGGTTGAAGCAATAAATCAAATAGGCAAGGGACTCTTTTTCTTGGCATTTCAAGATGGTACATTTCCTTGACATAGCCTATTTGTCCACTCCATCTTCACATATTTATCATTTCTTAGGGGATGATGGTAAGCCTACTAAAAAGTGTGTACCTACTCTCTAGGGTTGTTATTGCTTGTTCTTGTTGATTCAATTTGGCACTTTGCTTGGTTCCAAAACAATTCAAACAAACATTAACATGTACTCCAAATTTCAAACCCTTTGGACTTTGTGTGAATACATTTGAAAAGCCCTATATTGTTGCTTGTCCCTAAGGATTCTTTCTTTAGACGCTTCTAAATATTTGGGCTTATATCTCAATTCACACATTCCAAAGTTAACATAGGAGACTATAGTTTTAGCCTCTTGATTTTCACATATTGGGCTTTGTGGACTGAAATTTTCTTAGTTATAGACATTTAGAGTCAAATATAATCAATAAATTTGAATTTGCAAAAGCAATCTCACTAATCAAAATTTAAATCAAATGAACACACCACACATTGGGCTTATTTTCAAAACAAATTGATTTCCAAGCAACAAAGTGACAACAAGGAAATGTATTGAAAACATTGTATCCAAGTTCTTGTTACCAAATTTTCACCTACAACTCAATTTGGTAGAGCTGAAAAAGTTGGTTATATTTAAAGGTGAAAGGTATTCCAACATATTTTTGCTATGCTTAATTGTTGCATATCTAAGCTTCAAATAGAGAATTCAATTTAAATTGTGCAATGTGTTATAACAGAAGGAAACTCCATAAAATTACAAGATATTTCTTTCATTCATTTTTTAATGAAATATACACAAGACTCAAAAGTGTTGTTGTTTCATATATTGAAAAGAAGAGAATGCTCCAATTTCCCACACAAGCCGTGGGAGTAGCTGAACTAAAGCAACATAGATATATTCTATACATCTGAAGATGAAAGTAATAAAAAAAGCCCATGAAAGGAAACATATCCATCATTTCCTGGCAAAGTCTTGTATGGGTCTTCATTGTCTTTAGCTCCTCCTTGCTCCTGACCTTTAGATGAACCTGCATCATGATGAAAAGCATGGTTAGAGCTCCGGATATAAATCTCATCATATGCACTATCAAAATAAATATAGTATATGTATATGATGCATTAAGTTAGTTGAAAAATTATTAGATGTGTGCAAGAGAGCCCAAAAATTAAAACATCACAAGAGCATTAAGCTTCACTATTTTTTTTATCTAACATGTTTGTTCACTATGCAGGTATATGTGAAATCTTGTTGTTGGATTCATTTCTATTGATATTTCTGCATGTGGTGAAAAAATGGTCTCCCACAAGGTTTGATCCCAACATTCTTCCCCTAAGTCTCAAAAGGGGAATGAGATAGGAAAACACATTTACAATGCTCAAATGAAAGCATTTTCAACTTAAGGAGTAATTCAAAAAGTGGGTGTAAGAACAACTAGCACATTGTCCATTCATGACAACCAAGTCAAAGGTGCAATGAGGCAGCCCTCCACCTTGAAATGGAAATCACAAATGAACAAGGGGCTCATAATTAAGCAATCTACAAAACATAATGAAAATGCATCGTAGTCTCATTGATGGAGTTTTGTTTGCATATAAGCTCTTATGTTGTCTTTGTTTAGTTTTATTGAATGGTGATTGTCATCATATTTATATCTTTTATTGTTGCCATACATCATGTTTGCTATTGTTTCATAATATGAAATGCATAATTTAGAGGAAAAATCATAACTCACTGTGCTTTGGGATAGTGCTTGTCACTATGGTTTCAATCATCATGCATAGAATGAAGGTAGGAAAATCACCTTATAAATGCAATCCAATTGAATATAAGTTGATAGTCAGGAAAACATGAAAGTTTTTTCCCAATACAAGACTCAGTCAGCTAGAAAACCATGAAGGGAAGGATTTTCATTGAATCGATAATCTCCCCAAGCACAATTCAATAGTCCTAGTTGAATATGAAAAATATTGACAATCACCTTGCTAGTAGCACTGGTAGCTTAAAGGAGCAACAAAGTTCTGAAGAAAACAATAATAAAAGGTATGAGGTGTTATATGCATAGGATATGAGGTCTCAAGGATATTGGGTGAAAAACAGTGATAGTATTTCATTGGAAATTTTGAAGGATAGTCACACAACCCATTTCAAAATTTTAGTCACATTTGTAGCCTATGGTGTGTTGTTCTTGTGCAATGTTTGGGGGGGTAAATAACATGGATGTGAGTGATGTTAGTGTGACTGAGAGCATCAATAATACCTAAGTGCTAATGGTGGTACAATACCTAACACAACCATCACTGTCATGAGGGGTAGTAGTCATGATGAGAAGATTGCAACAGGTGATTTATTCTCAGAGATATTAGATACAAGAATGTTCAAGAGCTCGGGAAAGACAACTAATTGGAAAGGAAAAGATTTCATTATTTCATCACAATCCACATATTCACTGAGAAATGGATTATTTTCACCTTTAGTGCCACCATCATCCAGGTAGCAAACTCAGGAGGATTATGGACAATGATACAAATAATGCATTTAAAATCCAAATATATTTCACTTGTGTATTCTAAACAATGAAATGCAGCCATAATGATAGCATGGTGGCCCATAAATGAATGTATTCATGGTCAATCAGGTTCAATGAAATAGAAAAAAAAATCCACAAGTTTGGAGTTTGTGGAAAAGAAATAATCAAAGCTTCATTGATTTTCAAATCATTGCAACACTATGATTAAATGCAGCACATGAAGAGTGACATTATCTACAACAATAAAGGTGATTGTTCTCATGAAGTATTCATCCTTGATCCATTGTAAAACATAGATAGTGACAGTCCCAATATGATGATCTCTTCGATACAAGGGATTGAAATATTATTTGCAGCAAAAATGAAGGGATTTTGAGGAGAGGATGCAAGTATTAAATGCAGTTAAGTGTTTGCCAACTAAACATAGGAATCACCCAAAGAATCAAGAGGCCACAACCATAAAAATGGAAAAGCCTCATAAAAAAAGAAAGATAAAATGAATAATGCACAAGAAAGGCCATGACCTAGGTTGTCATGTTCCATGTATTACATGGAGAAAGGAGAAATGCAGATATAATGTAAGAGGCCGTAGCCACTAAAATATAAGAAACCTCTACATTTCACAAAAAATAATGCTTCTATGTATAAAGAGAGATACATGTGAAAAGGAAATGAATTCATTCTCTTTCATAGAGAACTGAGAAAATAAATTTGATGGCTTTCACAATGATTTTGCATGGAAAAAAATTGAAGCAAGCATGATTGCTTACAAAAAAGAGAAGAAAAGAGCAGATAGTGTATAGAAATGCATACCACGAGGCCAACACGACTGTAGAAGAGGCTCAAGAATCTTCCAAGAAGGAACAGGTAAAGCTCCAAAGTTCTTGAATGCTCGAGCTCAAGAAAACCCTAATGGCAGCGCATGTGCAGAGAGTTCTCCAAGAAAATCAAAATGCAAAAATGATGCAAAAGGATAGGGGGCTCAAAGTTTTGCTTTAGGGTTTCCAAATTCCCTAAGTTGGATGACCTTGTTTTTCCACATTTGTTTTAATTTTTTGCAAATATTAGTGTCATGGTGATGCTAGGGTTTTACCACATTTCACATACCTAAGTCTCTTTATGCCTTAGAAATTTTTATGATTTTTGTAGAAAATCAAATGTCAATGCCCAAGTGTAATTATTTTACACTTTGAAAAATACATTCAATACCATGTGAGCCCTATTCTTTTGCATAAATTTAGTCATATAAACCTTGTTCTTTTTGCAAAAAATCAAGTCAAAATCAAGGTTGAGCCTTTCTAGGTTATAATTTTGAAATTGCAAAAATTGTAAAACAATACTAAAGCAATGTTTCTATAAATTGCCTTAGTAATTTTTATTTAAAAATGCAGTAAAATGAAAGCAAGTTTTGAGGGGGGAAACTTTATTATTTCACTTTGGGTCTCTTTTGTGCAAGATGGAAAAAACAGGCAAACTGAATGGTGCAGGAGCACCTGGGAAAGGACTAGTTTTGTTGAAGTTTTGTATGAAGTTCTTATTTTTGTTTTGTTGTCATAAGGTCATGTAGACCATTTAGTGTTGAGATTAGTGGTGTTTTTGGTCTTTGGAAAAGGGGTTGTTAAGAGTTCAATGAGTTTAGAGGCTCATTTTGCTATATGGTGAAAAGTTGTCAAAGGTTGCAAAACATAGTGGGTTTTATAATGTTTGATCTAGGTCATCTAAAAGGCTCGACCCATGAAGCTCAACTACCTTGGAAGCCTATTTAAGGCATGACTCGACCCTGAGGTAGGGTTAGAGAGATTATTGTTGAGTGACATTTTTGAAAATTGAAGGAAACAGCGTTCAAAGGGCAGTTTTTTTGTATTTTTGCATTCAACTGAGCTTTAATGGAGTGATCCTGCTGTTATGTTGTTTATAGTACATAGTTTTGTTATTGTGCACACTTATAGTGCTATCTTTTTGTTTTTTTAAATCATTTTCTTCTTGTACTTGTAAATAGATTGTTTTTTTTGTCTTTTTCAGGCCTGTAACAGGCAGTTTTGGAAGAATGGAGTCCTAGAGCACCTTCCCACCGTACAAATTGTACGACCTTTTGGGATTTGTGTCTAGGCTCCCTCATTGTAAATATGGTAGTTTGTAGGTTTTTTTTGAGTGTAGGAGTTGCCAGCATGATGATACCCTAGGCGAGCCAGTGCAGGTCCGGTTGGGGCAGACTTGAAGTAAAAGATCTATAACTTGCAGGGGAAACGAGATCTTGGATAGATTATTTTTGGAGAATTTAGGGGGAGGTCTTGACTAAGCATGGTGATCAAGAAGAGGGTTTATCAATTCATTTAGTAGGAGAACTTTTTGACAGTCTAAAAACAACTTTGAGTAGTTTAAAACCCTAGGGTTCTTGACCATTTTTGTATATGGACAGTGTACGGCCTATACAGGGCTAAAATCCTAAAAATATTTGAGGTGTAGGCATGAGAAACACTAATTCTTAACAAAAGAATCTAAGTCTTTGGTGGGTTTAGAATGAAAAGGCATTGGATCTTTGTTCAGAGGCCTAATTGGGCTTAGGGCTTGTAGCCCTTTTCAAACCCTAGAAAAGGAATAGTGTGAAGCGATGGAAAGTTGGAAACCTATGGTTGTTTAAGAACCCTAGTTTGATCATTTTGAAGCCTTACAAAACCTCTCACCCCTTTCAAGATTCTAATAGAAGGTTGAGAATATTTGGTCTTTAAGGAAGAGTAAGGGCCAAATGGAGAGAATGTGGTGAAGCACCAAGGTTAGCTTGGTAGAAGAACAACATGTTGATAGGAGAGGAGTTGGTTAGACAAACCAGGGGCACCTAGTCATGAGTAGGGGCCTATAGGTTAGATTGGTGAAGTCAAGCACCAAGGAGGTCTTATAAGGAAAGACCTAGAGCAGGAACCAGTGATTGGTTCCTCCAACCCCACTCCCTATCACTAAGGTTTCTATTTTTGTTCTTCAATTAGTTCAAACTTGATTTTTGAGCCTTTTCTGGGTCGAACCTCTTGGGATGAAAGTTTTCACATTTGTCACTCAGTTTTGAGGCAGTTTGGGCCCTATTTTTGAGGATTTTTTTCCTTACTTAAAAATCACACTGGAATTACTATTTTGAGGAGCAATTCATTCAGATTTTTCCCTTCTCACTCTTGGACACATATTGGAGAGAAACTTAGTTTTTCTCATTTGAGATTTGCTTTTTTCTCTCTTGACTACTTGCAGAGAGCTTTGTAAGCCTTGATTTGTACTCATTTTCATATTCTCATACTCCTTTCAGTTCAATAAAAAAACCAAGCATTCCTATCTTGTAATTTTGTCCCATTTTTTAGTAATAATTTGATGTTTTCATTGTGATTCCAAATATTGAATCCTTTTTATGTCTTATTATTGCAATTGTGGTGCAAAAATTTCATATAGCACAGGTTATATGTTGTGTTTTATTTTGAACCTTCATGCAAATCACTTTTATGTTGTGTGTTTCCTATGAGATTGTGAGAGTTAATGCTTTGAGAGTTGATTATGAGTTGAGTTGAGTTAGTAAGTTAGTTTAAAGTTCTGGTGCATCATCCATTAGATTTTAGGATTTTCATTTTCAAAGTTATCCTTCTATCCCTTTTCTCAGAAAATTCATTAGTCTAGGTGATCTTCTAGGGGAACCAACCCTCTCTGGAGATTCATTCTCATCATAGGTTACCCACAACTTGAGAACGTTTCCATGTTTCAATAGGAAGGTTAAGTTAAACTTAGCTAGGGTGCAATCCTAATTGACAACAGTTTTTGGCACACTTGGTGGGATAGATTGGAATTTTTTAGTCCAATAATTGATCACTTATTACTGATATTAGGTGTGTATAATAGTAAGATCTTCCTTTGGAGGAAAAAATCTACACACATCTAGCAACTCCGAGCTCAAGTTCCTGGTTTTAGTATGATCAAGTGTTGGTTTTATTTCAAAGAAAATTTAGTTTTGCTTGTTTTCCAGCTTTTGAATGAATGAATATGTCAATGTTTCATGGAGATATGTCTTTCCATCCATCATATCACGAAAGTCCTACTTATCTACCTCATTATCAGCCATATCAGACCAATTGTGCTGCTATTTTTAATTCCATGGATTTTCAAAAAAACTAGCATTCTCAATATAATTACCACCCACCCACCCCTGCTCAACCTCCATATCAGCCTTCATGTGCTCAAAACTAGCTCCAATAGAGTGAAAAGGAGGAGATTGCAAGCATAAAGAGTATGTTGCTTGAATTCATGCTTGACTTCACAAAGCAGATAGACGAGATCAAGAGGAAACATGAGTATAATTAACAATAGGAAGAGATGGCTTATCAGGCCTATCTCTATGAGCAAGAGTTGGAGACACAAAGGATACAATTTGAGGAGAACCTTGAAAGAGAGGCAACTGAAAAAGAGGAGTATATGAAGCGTGGGTTTTCTCAAACACAAAGGCATGAAGTCCAAGCAACTCCTACAGTTCCAGATCAGCCTGCTCAAGAGGAGGTTCGTAAGTATAAATTTCCAAGTTTTAGACAAGGTGAGTTTCCTAGATCTTCCCAAGCTAAAAATCCAAGTTTTAGGAGCTTCCCCTCGTTTCAAGAGCCTGTTATTGAGCAAGGAGCTAGCCCAACTATTAGTTTTCCAAACCCATTTTTTGTAAAATACATTCCCATGTTCAATACACTGTGCTTTGTACTGGATGAACCTATTCCTGAGCAAGTCCAGGCTATAGTACCACAAGAGCAGCCTTTTCCCAAGCTTGTGCAATCTCTAGAGCCTTAAGAAAATTAGCTTCCTAATCCAATTATTATCATCCCATCCATAGATGAGCCCAATGATTTTTTTTTTCCTCAAGAGAATCAGATTGTTGATCAAGAGAAAGAAGTGTATGTGGAGACAAAAATGGGTATTACACATGTTGATATGCTTGTTCAATAGGTCCAAAATGATAAGACAAAGTTGCTGCAAGAGATAGAGAAAGTTGTAGTTGAGGGACAACAAATTCTAGATCAAGGAATGGTTGTTAGTTCTCAAGTTTTGACTGATCTATTTAATGAATTACCACTTTTTGTGGATGATGAAGAAAGCATATCTCATATCACACCCATGCTAGCTCTAGAACAACAAGAATAGGTTCAAAACTTTGATGTTTTGATGTCTCAAGAGGGCTGTAACAAGGTAATAAACAATCTCCCTTCACAGAAAAATGAAAATGAGAATGAAGAAGACATGTTTTGGGACGACCTTGAGATTTTTGTTTCAAATTTAGATGTCAAACAATTATCTTTTGAAGGAGAAAGTGTGAACAATAGCTTGAAGAGGCAAAAGGGGGTGTCCAAACTCAAGATTTAACTAATTTATTTGAAGAGCTTCCTTTATTTATTAGTGATGATGAAGAGAATGTATGTGAACTAACAAAGTCATCAGGTTGTGATCAACAAAGCCATGAAAATGACATTAAGGTTCTTATTTATTTGAAAATAAGTGAGAATAACATGGTTATTGAATGTCAAGATCCTGATAGGCATTTTAGTATCTAGCTCAAATAGAACAAGACCAGGAGATTGAAAGTATGTTTCAGATAAAGTAAGAAAGGGTGATAGTTGAAGAGACAATAATACATGAGCAAGAAACCAATAGTAAAAGTTCAAGTTTCATCCTTTCAAGAGGATTCCCAATCAAATATTTAGCTAACGGTGATCCCACAATACTGGTTTAAAATTTTTGGCCAAACTGGACACTGAATTGATTTTTTCTAACTAAATCTTCACTTTTAGGCACCTATATCAGCTAAACCATGAGGAATTTGAAGATGATGCAAACTAGTGATTTGTGAAATTTTGTCTGTAGATTCTAAATATTTTTTTTTTCAAAATTTTTGGAATCAGATTGCACTTCTTTTTCCATCTCCTTTGAAAACTAGTTTTTTTCAGTAAACACCATGTCTAAGGAGTGATTCTCACTGTATACAACATAATTTTTTTTCCATGAAGGATAAAATTCTTTTTTTTTTTTGAATTTATATTTTTAACTATGATATCTAACCCTTTCATTTGGTTTCATAATGTTTTATTGAATATTTTTTCCTTAATCAAGTTTTGAAGTCAAACCAATTACAATTCAGAGATAGGTGGACTGTATACAACATAAATTTTTTTGTATGTATCAATTTTTTTTTTTTACTGGATCAAGGACATCAATACTTAGCTTGTACATATTTTTAAGAATTTTATTTTGATAATCTGCTATTTTTCCACATGTGCAGAATAGAGAGCTTGATTTTCGGTGAAAAACCTATGTTTAATCAAACTATAAAAACAAATACATAATAAGATCAAAACATATTAAAATTATATTTGATGGATAGCTTGTTCTGAGGACTACCATCATCTAGTTGGGTCTGTGAAGTTTCCTCCATTTTCATCCTCAACTCGAGCTTCAAAGGGAAAAATTCTAGAGAAATTTGGTGCTAGAGGGGGAGAAGGGGGGAAAAGGGGGTTCGAATGAACCTAGGTTCGAGCGAATCCCCTTTCCACAAAGTTTTCCTTTGTTTTTCATTTTGGGAAATGTGGAATATGGTGGGAACAAACATTTAATAGGTTTTCTCGAAGGGGGTTTTGAGCAAACCCTTTTGGGTTTGCTCAAACCAAAAGTTCATTTGAACCCCCAAAAACTAAAATTTTCTCCATGGGGGCATTTTTTGCAATTTTCCTTCCTCACTGGAATTGTAAACTAGTTTTGTGAGTGTACCCCTAACAGAGAGCTAAATAAGGATACACATGTTACTGTTGCACCCAATGAGAAGGTTGTAGCCTTATAACAACATAATCAAATCACTCATTCATCCCATAACAACCAAATCTATGATCATGTTCAGATGGTGAGTGAGTTTTTTTTTTTTTTTTTTAAAAAGTTTAGCAACATTCTATAGGATATGTTCTTATGGGTCATATCTTATCAGTACTAAATCACCTTGCAGAGCAACCTTTCTTAATTAGAGAGGGAAGTTATTTCTCACAACCAATGAATGGTCATGTTTGACCACTACCACTGCTGGTTAGTGTAGGGTAGGGTAGAGGTTTTTAGTTAATAAGTTCTCTAGACACTTCTCCTTTCAGTTTTAATTTTTCTTTCCCTAAGTGTTGTTGCACAGTTTGTTGGCCACCAAGGCCTTGGTAGTTTGCTTTTTGTTTGGTTTTCTTTGTTGTTGTTTGGAGTTTTACAGTTCAAGTTACATGGTTTTCTAAGAGTTGAGGATGGAAAAATTTGACTCCATGCACAAAGGATGGTTAAAAGGAAACTAGTCTATATGCTTAGCAGGCAAGCATTCAACAGAAATTGCCAGAAATGTTACCAAATTTTCACCTACAGCTCAATTTAGTAGAGCTGAAATAATTGGTTATATTTAAAGGTGAAAGGTATTCCAGCATATTTTTGCTATGATTAGCCATTGCATATCTAAACTTCAAACAGAGAATTCAATTTTCATTGTGCAATGTTTTATAACAGAAGGAAACTGTATAAAATTACAAGATATTGCTTTCTTTCATTTTTTAATGAAATATACACAAGACTGAAAAGTGTTGTTGTTTCATATATTGAAAAGAAGAGAATACTCAAATGTCCCACACAAGCCGTGGGAGTAGTTGAACTAAAGCAACATAGAGATATTCTATACATCTGAAGATGAAAGTAATAAAAAGAGCACATGAAATGAAACATATCCATCATTTCCTGGCAAAGTCTTGTATGGGTCTTCACTGTCTTTAGCTCCTCCTTGTTCTCGACCTTCAAATGAACCTACATCATGATGAAAAGGGTGGTTAGAGCTCCAGATAAGAATCTCATCATATGCACTATCAACAGAAATATAATATATGTATATGAGGCATTAAGTCAGTTGAACAAGTATTAGATGTGTGCAAGAGAGCCTGAAAATTAAAACATCACAGGAGCATTGAGATTCATTGTTTTTTTATCTAACATGTTTGTTCACTGTGCAGGTATAGGTGAAATATTGTTGCGGGATTCATTTCTATTGATATTTTAGCATGTGGTGAAAAAATGAGCTCCCACAAGGGTTGATCCCAGCATGCTTCCCCTAAGTCTCAAAAGGGGAATGAGATAGGAAAACACATTTACAATGCTCAAATGAAAGCATTTTCAACTTAAGGAGTAATTCAAAAAGTGGGTGTAAGAACAACTAGCACATTGTCCATTCATGACAACCAAGTCAAAGGTGCAATGAGGCAGCCCTCCACCTTGAAATGGAAATCACAAATGAACAAGGGGCTCATACTTAAGCAATCTACAAAACAAAATGAAAATGCATCATAATCTCATTGATGGATTTATGTTTGCATATAAGCTCTTATGATGTCTTTGTTTAGTTTTATTGAATGGTGATTGTCATCATATTTTATATCTTTTATTACTGCCATACATCATGTTTGCTATTTTTTCATCATATGAAATGCATACTTTAGAGGAACAGTCATAACTCACCTTGCTTTGGGATAGTTCTTGTCACTATGGTTTCAATCACCATGCATAGAATGAAGGTAGGACAATCACCTTATAAATGTAGTCCAATTGAATATAAGGTAATAGTCAGAAAACATGAAAGTTGTTTCCCAAGACAAGACTCAATCAGCTAGCAGACCATGAAGGGAAGGATTTTCATTGAATGGATAATCTCCCTAAGCATAGTTCATCAGTCCTAGTTGAATATGAATAATGTTGATAGTAACCTTGCTAGTAGCATTGGTAGCTTAAAAGAGTAGCAAAGTTTTGAAGAAAAAAATGATAAAAGGTATGAGGTGTTATGTGCATAGGATATGAGGTTTCAAGGATATGGGGTGAAAAACAGTTATAGTATCTCATTGGCAATTTTGAAGGACAGTCACACAACCCCTTTCAAAATTTTACTCACATTTTTATCTTATGTTTATTATTTCCATTTGACCTTTCATCTTTATCATAGGGTGTGATGTTCTTGTGCAATTTTTGGGGGGAGGGGGTAAATAATGTGGATATGAGTGATGTTAGTATGACTGAGAGAATCAATAATACCTAAGTGCTAATGGCGGTACATTTCCTAAAACAACCATCACTGTCATGAGGGGTAGTAGTCATGATGAGAAGATTACAACAAGTGATTTATTCTCAGCGATATCAGATACAAGAGTGTCCAAGAGCTTGAGAAAGACAACTAATTGGAAAGGAGCAGATTTCATTATTTAATCACAATCCACATATTCACTGAGAAATGGATCATTGCCACCTTTAGTGCCACCATCATCCAAGTAGCAACCTCGGGAGGATAATGGACAATGCTAAAAATAATGCATTTAAAATCCAAATATGTTTCACTTGTGTATTGTAATCAATGAAATGCATCCATAATGATAGCATGGTGTCCCATAAATGAATGTAGTCATGGTCAATCAGGTTCAATGAAACAATGCAAAAAAGCCATGAGTTTGGAGTTTTTGGAAAAGAAATAATCGAAGCTTCATTGATTTTCAAATAATTGCAACACGATGATTAAATGCAACACATGAAGAGTGACATTATCTACAACAATAAAGGTGATTGTTCTCATGAAGTATTCACCCTTGATCCATTGTAAAAAATAGACAATGCTAGTCCCAATATGATGACCTCTTCGATACAAGGGATTGAAATATTATCTGTTACAAAAATGAAGGGATTTTGAGGAGAGGATGCAAGTATTAAACACAGTTAAGTGTTTGCCAAATAAACATAGGAATCACCTAGAGAATCAAGAGGTTGTGGCCATAAAAATAGAAAATCCTCATAAACAAAGAAAACTCGAATGGATAATGCACAAGAAAGGCCACAGCTTGGGTTTTCATGTTCCATTTATTACATGGAGAAAGGAGAAATGCAGATATAATGTAAGAGGCCACAACCACTAAAATACAAGAAACCTCTACATTTTGCAAAAAATAATGCTTCTATGCATAAAGAGAGATACATGTGAAAAGGAAATGACTTTGTTCTCTTTCATAGAAAACTAAGAAAAGAAATTTGATGGCTTTCATAGTGATTTTACATGGAAAAAATTTGAATCAAGCATGATTTCTTACAAAAAAGAGAAGAAAAGAGTAGATAGTGTATAGAAATGCATACCACACGGCCAACACGACTGTAGAAGAGGCTTGAGAATCTTCCAAGAAGGCGTGGGTAAAGCTCCAAAGTTCTTGAATGCTCAAGCTTGAGAAAACCATAATGGCAATGCATGTGTAGAGAGTTCTCCAAGAAAATAAAAATGCAAAAATGATGCAAAAGGATAGGGGGCTTGAAGTTTTGCTTTAGGATTTCTAACTGCCCTAAGTCGGCTGACCTTGTTTTTCCACATTTGTTTTATTTTTTTGCAAATATTAGTGCCATGGTGATGTTAGGGTTTTACCACATTTTGCATACCTAAGTCTCTTTATGCCTTAGAAATTTTTATGATTTTTGTCGAAAATCAAATGTCAATGCGCAAGAGTAATTATTTTACACTTTGCAAAATGTATTCAATACCATGTGAGCCCTATTATTTTGCATAAACTAAGTCATATAAATTTTGTTCTTTTTGCAAAAAATCATCAAAATCAAGGTCGAGCCTTTCTAGGTTATAATTTTGAGATTGCAAAAAATGTAAAACAACACTAAATCAATTTTTCTATAAATTTCCTTAGTAATTGTTATTTAAAAATGCAGTAAAATGAAAGCAAGTGTTGAGGAGGGAAACATTCTTAATTCAGTTTGAGTCTCTTTTGTGCAATATGGAAAAAATAGACAAATGGAGGTTTCTATTTTTTTTCTTCAATCAGTTCAAGCTTGATTTTTGAGCCTATTCTGGGTCGAACCTTTTGGGATGAAAGTTTCCACATTTGTCACTTAGTTTTGAGGCAGTTTGGGCCCTATTTTTGAGGATTTTTTTCCTTGCTTGAAAATCACATTGGAATTACTATTTTGAGGAGAAGTTCACTCATATTTTTCCCTTCTCACTCTTGGAGACATATTGAAGGATATATTGGAGAAAAAATTAGTTTTTCTCAATTAAGATTTGCTTCTTTCTCTCTTGACTACTTGCAGAGAGCTTTGGAAGCCTTGATTTGTACTCAAATTTTCATATTCTCATACTCCTTTCAGTTCAATAAAAGTAGAAAAGCATTCCTATCTCATAATTTTGTCCCATTTTGTAGTAATAATTTGATGTTGTCATTGTGATTCTGAATATTGAATTCTTTTTATGTCTTATTATTGCAATTGTGGTGCAAAAATTTCATATAGCACAGGTTGTATGTTGTGTTTGATTTCGAACCTTCGTGCAAATCACTTTTGTGTTGTGTGTTTCCTATGAGATTGTGAGAGTTAATGCTTTGAGAGATGATTGTGAGGTAAGTTAGTAAGTCAATTTAAAGTTCTGGTGCATTACCCATTAGATTTTAGGCTTTTCATTTTGAAACTTATCCTTATATCCCTTTTCTTAGAAAAGTCATTACCCCCAAAATCTCATCACCCAACAACTACTTCACACTCAAATCAATCACACCATGGTCCCTCAAAATACATCACATGTGCCACAAAATCAAAACATTTTGACCCAATACAATACAACGTTACAACAACAAGCCTATCAACAAGAATTTCAACAATAAAAAGCTCAAGCTCTAGCTTTGCAACAAACACAAAAAGCCTATCAAAAATCATTGCAACAACAACAAGATCAAGCTCAAGCCCTACAAACACAAAAATCTCAACAATAGGCATTGATTACACAACAAAAATAACAACAACTGCAAGACCAACAACAAGTGTTGCACACCAACAACAACAAGTGTTGCAAGCCGAACAACAAGTGTTGCAAGCACAACAATATGCCCAAAAACAACAAGTTCTTGCACAAAAACAACAACAAGGCTTGTCCTAGAGAATCCCCAAAAATATGCCATCACACAACAAAACGTCTTAAACCCAACTTTGCAAGGAGCATACAAACCTCCACCATAATCACCATCACCTTCACAATATCAAAATCCACCCTACACCCCATATAGCACCCCTCTATATTAAAATCCCACCTACAACTCATCTACCATCACACCATATAACACATATGCTCCTCGACCAAATCCTCAAAACTATTTGGCATTGCAAATTAAGGCTCTCACGTAGCAAATCCAGGACAGTCAAATGGGGAAAACAAAGAACCACAAATGAAACAAAGCTTGTGTTAATACCCCTTTGATAGGATCATCATGATGATACTTTTCCCACTTGGATTTGAAGTCCCAAAATTTGACAAATATAGGGGACAGGAAAATCTGGTGGACCATATCAAAGATTTTCACGCAATGTTTATGGAGGTTGCTTACAATGATTCCTACTTGATGTGCCTTTTCTCATGCAGTTTGGGAGGCCCAGTGATAGATTGGTTCTCACAGTTGCTTTCGAGAATTAAAAACTCCCAAGAGATAATTGATCGGTTCATAGATCATTTCTCATTCAATCTTGACATGGATGTGAGCTTGGAAGAGTTGTACATCCTAAAGAAAAACAAGGGGGAATTCTTCAAAAATTTCCTACAACAGTGGAGGCAGAGAGCTAGCAAGAGAAAATGGCCTATACCTAAAGAGCAACAAGTAGGAACCATCATTGCTAACATTGACATAGACCTATCCTTTCAATTGAAGATGCAATGTGTCACAACATATGACGAGATTATCCCTAGGGCCCTTAACATCGAAAGAGCCCTTATTGCAAAAGGGAACACACAAGCTTACAAGGATAACCGACCATCTACTAGTTCCTATGAAAAACCCAGTGTATGGGCTAAGAATAAGAATGTTACTAGTGATGGTGTTGTTGATGCAAAGGTGGTCTTAACTTCTCCCATGCAAACAAACAATCAACCAAAAAACACACAAAAAAATGTACCACAAAAAAATGTGCAACCGCCAAACAATCAACCAACAATCAATGTTGTAAACACTCAACGTGGACCACAAAGAAAAAACAGTGCTCCTAACCGACAATTCACTCCCTTAGGGGAACCTATGAAAGATATGTTGAAGAATTTGGTATAGTCTAATCTTATCACACTCCCATATTTCTCAAACTATCAAGAGCCTCAAGTCAAACCTCCTAGCTATAGAGAAGATATTTTTTGTGAATTTCACCAATACAAAGGTCATAACACAAAAAATTGTTTTAGACTCAAACATCTAATGCAAGAACTTATTGAACAAGGAGACATTGATGTTGATAAAAAATATGGGAATAAAATCTGAAAATTTACACAAACCCTATGCTCGATCATACAAAAGAAAAAGATTCAAGAAAGGCATCAAACTCAAACAACATAAACCATACCCATGATACCACGATAGGACACATTCGTGTTATTCATTCATCACAACATGGGGAATCAAACACGTATCAAGATACTATTTTAAAGCAAAGTCCAAACCAATCAACAATGTCTAGCAATATTTCATACAATAATGGCATTAGGTATGTATCAGATTGTGATATCTCTCCCACATATGACTTCATGATTGGGCATATTGAAGAAGCTCTAAATGAGCAAGAAGTATCCCTTATTGTACCCATACCTACTAAATTTTGTGAAGATCCTTTTACCGATGATGTATCATCCACCCAAGGATCATGTCAAGAGGAGGCTCTCAAGGATAATGAAAGTTGCTTTGAACCAAATCAGGATCAAGAACCCCTATCCCCAAAACATTGCCATGATTCGCAACCTCCAAGTGATAGTGACTCTACCCTAAGTCAAGATGAAGAGCTCATTTCCATAGATTTTTATCAAGAGCTAAGGGACATCTTCTAAACCATTTTAAACTCCAAAGATATCCTCAATATCACCCTTGATATGTTTCTTTCTGATGGACATATAGATGTTCTTCATCCAAAATAAGAGTCTCCCACTCTTGATATTCCTACACAAGAGCAATCAAAGGTTGAGATTGTTGATTCTTACAGTGATTGTGCATCATCAACATCTTTTGAATCAACACCAACATCTTCTGAAGTGGTTTCAATAGATAGAGACATCATAGAATTCGAGCAAATAGTTCATATTCCTGAACAACAGGAACCCATAGCAATATCATGTGTTCATGACAAGTCCTATTTAGTGGCTATTGATTATCGAATATATTATCAAGGCAAAGGATTAGGTCTTTTTAATACCTTCGCAATGTTGGGGGAAATATTGTCTAAAGAAAACATCAACATAGGGGGGACGAAGGATCCTTATGTTGAAGATATTCTCAACACTACAACTAGTCGTATCATGAATCGTCATCCACCTATCATCTCATACACAAATTGGGACCAACATAAAAAGAAAGATCCCTATCAAAGTAAGGAGACGATCATCAAATAAAATGAAGCAATAAAGTGAAAAGGACAAAGTACATACAAATGGATACCAAAGAATAGAAAATAAAATCATCCCAATCATATTCCATCAGTCAAAGAAAATATGGGGAAAAGTAAAAAAGGGAAACATATCCATCAAAGACATCCTGAAATACAAAATCAAGCTTCTCAAGTGATGAACAAAGTATATCAAGTGGTTGGTCCTAATTTCATTAAAACTGCCATATCTACTCATCATTGCTCATCTTCCCAAGTTTGGAGAGTCAAAGGTTGCAAACCATTGACCAATTCATCTCATATTCCTTCATGTATGACACGAAACACTCCATTCATGATATCCAATTATTGTTTTAACTGTGTGTTGGCAACTACTCTTCATCATAAGGATTCCAAAGGTACTATATCACGATGTGCACACATAGAAAAGGTTAATTTTGGTACCAACAAGGCATATCAAAGTTCTCAAAAGTTGCATTCAAGTACTCATATCTTAGAAAATTAGCTTCTTCAAGAAAGATATCATTGGCACATTATAATAGTGGCTTCTACATCAGTACCATTAGGTGGCTCAACATGAGGGTAAAATTTTGAAAAAAACCAAAAAAATCAAGAAAATAGTAAAAATAAAAATTGTCCTCCAGTGAAAACCACTATGGTGGTGCTTTGGCCATGCACTATGATGAAAACCTAGAAAACAGGTGTCATGAGTAGAATTCAGCGTCTATATGATCCTTTTTAGAAAAAAGTATCTCATCCTTGTCATGATAAATCCAATATTCCCTCCATACATCCAATTTGGGTTTATCTAGATATTCTAATTTATCTTGATCTTGACAAAGGTTCAGCGTATACTTCAACTCTACTCATGGAAATCTCTTGATAGGTTCTTTACCATGTTTGTCTCATGAAGTCACAAAGCCCATATCTAGCATGATTGAAATTTGTTGACCTCTTCACATGTACATCACCTATCTTGGTTGTCCATTGCACTATGAAACATTGCTAGACACTAGGGGTAGGTTCTTGTACTCTTGTTTTCAAATAACTCTTGATCCATGTATTATATCTCACATGTGACATCAACATCTTGATCTAGGTATCGTTTATCCTAAAAAAATCCCAAAACATTTGAAAACCTCATCAAAATCCAAAAACACTTGCAAAATAAAAAAAATCCAAAAACACCAAATATCTTACATAGTCAAAAATCCAAAAACATCAAAATCTTGTATAGCCAAAATCCAAAAACATTCAAAAATTTGTAAAGTCAAAATCTAAAACATCCAAATCACATCAAAATCCCTAAATAGGTCAAAACATCAAAAGAAAAATATTAGCTAGTCGAACTATGAGTCTCTGAGCTTGAACGTAGGCTTGAGGCCATCACTAATGTGCCCTTGAGACACATTAGGTCATACTTTAGGAGTCCATCATAATAAATTGGCAATCCATCAAGTGTTCATATCTCATCAATAAATGATTACAGGTCAAAGTCAGTTGAACTACGTGGTCTTTGTGTGTTTAACATTGGCAAAGTTAATCTTCGATAATCCCTTGAGGCCCTAGGTCAGTCCCTCTTAGGTCTTGGCCAAAAATCAAAAAACACAAAAAACATTGGAAAATATTCAAAACCCTAAACAACCTCACATAAATTGAAAATTGTAGTGTAGAAAATTGTACCCATTTCTATGAGAAAGTACAATCACACTTATTTAGACCTATTTTGGTGACCCTTTCATTAATGCATTTTAAAATCCCATTAATAGGCCCTTAATACCCCTTTATCAAGCATCCCAAGGCCCATTTTACTTAATTTTACTTAATTCTTGACACCATAATCCACATTGAATAAATGCTAAGGATAAAATTAATGCCCTAACATTTAAGGGGTCATGAATTTTTAGGTCAAGACCTCATTAATTTCCTTGAACTCAACTTTTGATATGTTTTTGGTGACATTTCAATCTCTCAAATTCAAATTTCACATGTCAGCTTTCGGGATTTGATAATTAGAAAATTAGATAGGAAGCCTATAAAACTAAGTCTCACATTCATTTTACACTAGAGAAAGTTAGACAAGAGAAATTCACGTGAGATAAAGCATTCAAGAGCAAGAAGAAGCATTGAAAAGTGAATTCTTGGAGCAACATTTGAGTTATTTTTGTAGGTCTTCAAGCTCCTCTTGTTATCAAGATCAAGCATTTCCAAAGGATTGATGATAGTTACCTATAAAGGATCTTGATGGATTCTAGGGTTTGGGAGATGCACGAGACATTCAACCAAGCCTAATGACTTGTTTCCTAAGTGATTCCATCTTCTATGGTCATTCTACTTTTAGTCTAAGGAAGGTATAATCAGATTCATGACTTATTAAGGTGATTTGATATCTCCTAAAGTAGGTCTTCATTATTGTGCATGTTCATTTAGGGATCCTATTCTAACACACTTGAGTAGGATTTCTTTGCATTATTAGTCTTAATCTTAGACACACTCAAGGTTAGGATTGCACACACATTTCATTTTTCATATCTATGTTTTTCATCAAGGTTTAATTACCAAACTCAGGGTTTGATTGAGGCAAACCCCTATCCACGAACAAAAAACAAATTTATTTTGCAGATTTTGCCTAGATCTAGATTTGAGAGTGGGGATATCAAGTTACAAGAAGGAATTACAGGTCTCAAGCTTCATTTTTCAGATTCAGATTTTTTAAGAAAAGTATGCCAGGACCCATTCGCCCTAAGGCAAATGAGTCCTTGTTCAGCCTACAGAAATAACAACTTTTGAAAGGTGCACAACATTTATTCCTCTTATTTTTTCCTAAACCTCTATTGGTTCCTTTATTTTTATGCTAAATCTATTAGATCCTCTTTGTAGAGTGCATTTTGGATTTGATTTGCTATTTTTAATCTTTCTCCCCAAAGTGTTGTTTGGCCTAGACTTTCCTCGCAAAAAAGGGAAATTTACAGCACACTTTGACTTGACTCACATTTTGGTTGATAGTCATTTCATTGTTTGGATCTCATTTCCTAATGAATTGAGGAAGAATAGGACTCCTTTTCCTTCTTTGGATCCAATTTTCCATTCTAGGAAACCCTAGGGACACTCCTATTTTTCACCTTTTCATTTTTGTGAACCTAACCTTGTACAACAACATTCTGAAAATTGGAGCCCCATTAACCCTAGATCTAAGTTTTTCAATAGATTGCATTAGGTTTGCATTAGTTGCATTACATTTAGGGTTCTTTAATCTTGTATTAGTGAACATTGCATTTAGAGTTAAATTTTCATGTTTGCATTACTTAAAATCATCAAAAAAATAAAAAAATTGCATTGGATCTGAGTTTATTTTACATAGTACTTGCATTAGGATCATCATTTAATAATTCAATATCAAATTTAGATTCATATTGCATCTTAAAAATTGTCACATAACCCATCATTTAACTTGCATTTAGAGACAAAAATTTGGAAAAATCTGTTACAGAACTTTCTGTTACAGATCAAAAATAGAGAACATATAGGATAAACTCATGTCATATCCCCAAGTAAAGATTGGAAGATACATCAATTAAAAGAAAAGCATTAATAATTACTAAATAATACATATATACATTCCACATTAGATAATTTATTTATAAGATATATATATATATATATATATATATATATATATATATATATATATATATTACACATAATTGTTGTTAAGCCCCAATCAATTTCATTAAGGAAACTTAACAAAAAATTATTAGCAACCAAAAGGCACCTCCATTCAGAAGAAAACCTCTGGTCAAAGGGACGTGATTCTACCATACTGTAGAAAAGGAGGACGTCCATATCAATCTTGGATCATCATCGTGGTACACAAAAGAAGACGAGAAAGGAGCAGATAATGTGGTAAAATACAAGCACACAAGTGATGTCTTCACTTAGCCATAATATCTAATATATCCCAATATCAGAACATTAATATCTTTCAATGATAAATGCCCACATATACGATGCACTAGTTCTAGATCCATGCGTGCTAATTAATATATTTAGTGATCTAATTATATGGCTCAAACTGGTTTCCTTCATGCTATGATTAATTCTGAAGTATCCTTAATCGACTAGCCTGAACTTAAATATGAAAACCCCATTGACTATGAACATAATTTGATTATTATGATTGTTATATTTTTGAGATAGTCATATATATATTTCTCTGCTAACATATATCATTGTTGTTATTTATATATAGAAAGAAATATTGGTAAGGACTGATAGTAGACATATATATACATATTTTTTCTCCATTTATTTAGCATTTAATACATGTACTAAATGTTGCTGATTTGATCATTAGTGTAATGCTCTATTTTTTATTCTCATAAGGGTAATTGTTCTAGGAAATAATTTTTACATAGAATCAATAATAAATGCAAACCTATTTGATTGCTTAAATATTATCTTTTGGGTGTTTTCAAGCCTACTAGGGAGGAAGGGTCTGAGAAAAGTGGTGCCTAGAAACCCCACTCAAGATCCACCCTCAGAACCCAAAGTGAGGATGGGCCACAGATGAGTGAAAGCTCCACTTAAGATCCACTCAATCCTAAGGCATGGGTGGGCCATGGAGGGGTGGGGGTCCCATTCAAGATCCATCAAGGCCATGGATGGGTGGTAGGTCTAGACCACTTATAAGCTCTATCGACTTCCCCTAGTAGGTTAAGTGTCTTCTAAGGTGATGACATGGGTAGAGAAAGAAGGTATGATTCATTGAGAAGCGATAGTTGTGGTACACAACCTCTTGGGCTTGGAAAAGGACTTTGGGTGGATCTACCCATGCCAATCCTCTTATGTCTTCATTATTGCTTTTATTATTATGTTTATATTTTGGATATCTAGATATTATTGCTAACAGACATATATATTAGTGGAAATGTTATCCATTTGGTGAATGAAGATTTCAATCCAAGGTCACTTCATTAAAGAGAACATTTACTTGAAAAGAGGAAACCCTAAACCTAGTCAACAAGAAAATTCTAGGGAAAAGCAGGACAAGGGATATGACAGTGGTATCAGAGCATAATCTTTCCATCCTGTGTAAAAAATAGTTAATGTTAACTTACCAAAGAAGAAAATATAAAAAAAAACCCACCCTAAACAACACCATGGACACACCCATGAATAACAAGATGAGGGCATTCATGGAGCAAACCACCCAAGCCCTTAGGGACCAAAATGAAAGGAGTGAGAGGACTTCACAACTTCTCCTCCAAGCTATCCAGAATATGAATGGAAATAGTGTAAGGGACACAAGCTCTAATCATTTTGAAAATAATGATCTTACACCCTCAAGACTCTAGACCCATAAGACCTACCTTCTTACCTAGCTCGAAGAAAACATGGAAGGGAGGGAAACCAATGAACCTACCACAGATAATGTGGATGAGATTACAACATACTATAGACTTGATCCAAAAATTAGGAGGACCATTCCCTTTAAACATTATTGTGATGTCAAACTAAGAGCTACCCCTAGAAGGGAAAGAAACCATCAACTTAGCAAGGATCTAAAAAATAGAGTAAGCAAACTAACCCTCCCCGATTTTGATGAAGAAGGAAAGAACACCACATGATCATGGGTCCAAAAGTTGGACACATATCTATCTTTAATCCCAATGACAGAAGAAAATTCCATCAAGTTTTTTGTGTTACATTTAACAGGGATGACCCATGATTGGTGGCACCACACCCTCATAACCCAAGGTCATCAACAAGTAACCACCTATGATGAAAACACCCAAAGGTTGATCAAAAGATTTGAAAAAAAACATCTTGAATGGTTCTTTTAGGAACTCACTAGAGTAAGACAGCAAGGAACTATTGAAAACTACGCCATCGAGTTTCAAAAACTGGTGTTCATGGTACCTAAAATTTCCCAAGAGAGACTCATCCACTTGTTCATAGAGGGATTAAGGGGATCAGTCAAAAGTATGGTGAGTGCATTAGAGCCCACCCATTTAGATGAATCCATTTAGAAGGCCATGAAATTTGAAGATAACATACCAAGAGACAAACCTAGGAACTTTATCTCCCCCTCCAAACCCCATCGCAAGGAAGAAAGGCCAAGAAGGGAAGAAGCACGTAAGACATGATCATTTTGTAATGAGAAGTGAGACCGATTTCACATGTGCAAAACCATGGAGGACCTAAAATGGAAAGGACTTTGTTTCACATGCCAAAATCCATGGGGGCATGACCATAAATGTAAAAGTCGAGCCCATCAAATTGAAGCATACCCAAATGAGGGAAATGAAGAACACCCCAACAAAAAGGAAAGATTTGAGGATGAGAACCATGTAATTCTAGCCACCATCTCCCAAGCTTCCAAACATTTCCCATTTCAAATTAAGAGCACCCTCAGGGGATGTAAGGTAATCACACTCGTGGATAGTGGGGCATCCCACAATTTCATAGATTAGAGAATATTTACACAAAGAAAGTTGGAAACCATAAATTTTAAGGGGTTTGAAGAAACAACCACCATGAGAGCTAGGGTGCAATGCAAAAAAATAGTTCCCCAATTGGAAGTTACCTTAGGGAAGCATCCCATCAAAGAGGACTTCTATGTGGTTCCCTTAGATGTTGATCTTATCTTAGGAACTCCATAGATCTACTCTCTAGGATGTTTTATGTTTGACCTCCCAAACCTAACCATCCACTTTCAACATGAAGGACAAGAATTCAGCCTAAAAGGTTTACCCAATGGAGCCCCAAAGGTAATCTCATGCAAATAAAGGAGAGGATTTTTAGGAGGGGGCAAGGGGAATGGGCCACACAATGTATGATCCTTGAAAAAATCACCCCCCAAGGAAAATCAATCCACATTGACATTCAACCCATTACAAGGAAATATAGAAAGTTATTTGAAAAGATTTCCCTTGGGGTAACACCTAAGAGAGGATTTGAGCACACCATAGAATTGGAAGAAGGGGAAAAACTAGACATAACCACTCCATATTGTCATCCCGATAAGTTCAAAGAATAAATTGAGAAAACCATTAAAGAACTATAAGAGATGGGACACATCCAACCTAGTTCTAGCTCATTTGCATCATCAGTGGTTCTTGTCAAAAATAAAGATGGCACCTTGAGAATGTGTATAGCTTATAGGTCCCTAAACAAGAAAAATATCAAGAACCACTACCCAATCCCCTGAATTGATGAACTCCATGGTGCAAGGTTATTTTCCAAGATTGATTTACAGTAAGGGTATCACCAAATAAGGATGAGGAAAGAAGATGTTCCTAAAACTACTTTCCATTTCCACTACAGGAATTTTGAATTTTTAGTTCTTCCATTTGGGCTCACAAACGCCCCAACAACCTTCCAATCATGCATGAACCACATCTTTCACAAACAACTAAGAAGGTTCCTCTTATTTTTTGATGACATCCTTATCTACAGTAAAACATGGGAGGAACACCTCCAACATATTGAGGAGACCCTTAAGATTTTAGAGCAAGATTCCTTATATGCCAAAGCATGAAAATGTGAATTTGACATGGAAGAGATACTATACTTGGGCCATAAAATCAATTCCTATAGGGTTATTGTAGATGAGGAAAAAATTGTAGCAATCAAGGAATGACCCAAACCTAAGACCCTCACCCAACTAAGAGGCTTCGTAGGGCTATGCAGTTATTATAGGCATTTTGTGAAGGTATTTCCAAATATTTCTGCCCCACTCATGGAATTCACCAAGAAGGGGGCCTTTGCATGGAATGAAACAACTCAAAAAGCCTTTGAAAAGATAAAAGAAGCCATGAGTTCGTGTCTAGTTTTAGCCATCCTGGATTTCACCCTATCCTTTGAATTACAATGTGATGCATCTAGGGAAGGGATTGGTGCAGTTTTGATGCAAAGAAAGCATCCTATAGCATTTGAAAGCCATAAGCTTACCAAAACAGAGAGGCATTATCCCAGATATGATAAAGAAATGCTAGCTATAATGCATGCCTTAGCAAAATTCCACCAATACTTGGTATGCACAAAGTTCCATGCAAATACAAACCATAATAGCCTAAGATATTTCATGAATCAAAAAGACTTGAACGACTATCAAAAAAAGTGGGTGAGTTGGATACAAGCCTATGACTTTGATATTGAATATATGAAGTGAACTAACAATGTGGCGGCAAATGCTCTATCTAGGTGACCTTGCTTGAACACAATAACCGATATATCCACACACTGGAAGAGTGACATCATTGCAGAGTATGCTAAAGACCCCCAAGCCAATGAAATCTTGGAAGGACATCTACATGATGAAGAGTATAAGGTGGTAGAAGAACTTATCCTATATAAAGATATGATATTCCTAGTACCCAGTTCAAAGATAAAGGAGAAGATTCTTAAGGAACACATGATAACCCATTAGCAGGACACCAAGGATATTATAAAACATACAAGTAGGTAAGGGAGAGATATTCATGGAAAGGCCTCAAAAATGATGTGCTAAAACATGTGCAAGAATGTAAGATCTGTCAAAGGAAAAAAGTTGAACAAAGCCATCCTGTCGACCTTCTACAACCCTTGCCAATCCCCAATCAAAAGTGGGAAAGTATATCCATGGACTTTATTACCGAATTTCCCAAGAATCAAGGGAAAGATTTCATATACATGGTTGTAGATCGACTCACCAAGTATTCCCATTTATTTTCTATATCGATGGAGTATAGGGCACCCCAAGTGGCATAAGTTTTCTTCAAAGAAGTCTTTAGACTCCATGGACTTCCAAAGAACATACTCAGCGATCGGGACAACCAATTCCTGAGTCAATTTTGGAAAGAACTCTTTCAATTGTCTGGAACAAATCTCACACTAAGTATAAATTATCATCCCCAAACAGATGAGAAAACTGATATCGTCAACAAATGGATAGAAGGCTATTTAAGGAACTATGTCACTGGTCAACAGAGTGCATGGGAAAAGTGGTTTCATCTAGGAGAGTATTGTTACAATACTGCACACCACATGTCCATCAAAATGAGTCCATTCAAAGCTCTATATGGATACGAACCCATCACCTTTAGAAGTTTCATCACTCAAGAGAGCCAAGTACCCAAGGCTAAGGACTTCATGCAACAAAGTATAGACATTATGAACACACTAAAGGATAATTTTCACCAAGCACAAAATTAGCAAAAGATGTATGTTGATAGGAACCGCACAGAAAGAACCTTCTAATTTGGATATATAGTATTCCTATGGTTACAATCATATAAACAATCCTCCATCTAATCAAATGGAGTTGAAAAGCTTAGACCCCAATTTTATGGACCCTCCAATTATGAATTGGAGTTACCCACGGATAACCACATTCACAACATCTTTCATGTGTCAAGGCTGAAGAAAGTGTTGGGTCAATGAGTGACCCCCTGTGTAGAGCTACCCCCTCTCGATGATGAGGGAAAATTGATCCTTGAACCAAAATTTTTCCTCAATATGTGAGAAAAATAACTAAGGAATCAAAGTATCTTGAAATTCTTGATTAAATGGAAAGGCTTACCAAAAGAAGATGCTACATGGGAGAGCGGGGAAAATTTCAACCACCCAAACCTTAAGTTGCTAGAGGGAAAGCAATTTGAGAGGGGAGGACTATCATATCCCCAAGTAAAGATTGGAAGATAAATCAATTAAAAGGAAAGCATTAATAATTAATAAATAATACATATATACATTCCACATTAGATAATTTATTTATAAGATATATACACACACACATAATCATTGTTAAGCCTCAATTGATTTCATTAAGGAAACTTAAAAAAACATTATTAGTAGCCAAAAGGCATCTCCATTCATAAGGATGCCTCTTTTCAAAGGGATGCAATTCTACCATACTGTAGAAAAGGAGGATTCCCATAGCAATCTTGGAACATCATTGTGGTACACAGAAGAAGACGAGAAAGGAGTAGATAGCGTGGTAAAATACAAGCACACATGTGATGTCTTCACTTAGCCATAATATCTAATATATTCAAATATAAAAATAGTAATATCTTTCAATGATAAATGCCTGCATATATGATGCACTAGTACTAGATCCATGCATGATAATTAATATATATAGTGATCTAATTATATGGCCCAAACTGATTTCCTCCATGCTATGATTGATTTTGAAGTATCCTTAATTGACCAGCCTAAACTTAAAAATGCAAACCCCATTTTCTATGAACATAATCTGATTATTATGATTGCTATATTTCTGAGATAGTTATCATGATTTATGTATTGGTTGAATGCATTATCTTTCTCTGCTAACATATATAATTGCTTCTATTTATATAAAGAAAGAAATATTGGTAGGACTAATTGTAGACATATATGTACATATTTTTTATCCATTTATTTAACATTTAATACACGTACTAGATGTTGTTGATCTAATCATTTGTGCAATGCTCATTTTTGTTTCTCATAAGTGTAATTGTTCTTGTTGGTAAAACAAGGATAGACAACTGAGAGGGGGGGTGAATCAGTTGTCACAAAATACTTAAAAATTTTCAAACTTAACTTAACTTTATCTCAGATCTGATGAAAGAACAATAAACCATAAACAATCAACACATCAAAAGCACAGAGAACACCAAGAATTTTTTTACATGGAAACCCTGTTAGGGGAAAAACCACGGTGGATATTAGTCCACAATATTATACCCTATTAAAAGTATAATGAAAGATAATGGGAATGCACATGCATTCAGGCACACTTCCTAGAGCTCACTGCTCAAATACAAAGCAATTTAGATTAGATCCACAGGGTATGAACTGAGAAAATAGCTTCTGCAAAAGCTTGATTACAGTTCCAGTTAAGCACATAAATACTTCTTCACACTCTGCTCTACAATCGAATGAATAGATCACTATTCACACACTTGCACTTTCTCTAGCTCTTCCTCACTTCACACAGACACTAAATTCACACAAAAAACCACTCTTATATATCCACAACCTGGATTTGCATCAACAACTTCGTCAGCTGAAATATAAAACATATTTACAATGTCGGCCCCAAATTTACAAATAAATTTTTAATGTAAATCAAACACCATCAGATAATATTATGATGTGACCCAAAACAATATCCTCGAGTGCACCAAACATTCAAATTTAAATCTCTAAGGATCTGCAACATGTTAACAACCATTATGTCAGCCAAGAACATGAAAAAATGGACACACACGAGCCAAGAACAATGATAGAGAATGATTTAGAAACATCCACAAGCAACAAGAACTAACAAAGAGGCATCCACAAAAACTAAGATTACCAGAATTACATAAACTTGAATCAGGAGCATTGACAGAAACCACAAAAATACTATTAGAACACAACTTTCCATAACACGATCAAATCTTCACATGGACCTCTAAAACTTCTGGTGGATAGACTAGATACTCTTAGCAATAAAACCTTTAGTACACAACAATTGATCTTCAACGTACTAATCAAGAAACCTTCATGACCTTCACTGTTCCACTGACAACCTGCAACTCTTTCTTTAATAATTTTCTCAATATCCTCGAGATATACAACCTAAAATACAATAGTGCTAATATTGTTGACATCAATGATAGCCACATATCAACAACACAACCACAACATCCAACAATCTCTCCCTTTGGCATTGATGGAAACACATGATGTGAAAAATACCATCAACACAACTATACTTAATCCCCCTTAGATTGTGACTCTTTTCCTCAATTTCTCTTCTCCCCAAAAATATTTTTCACATTGCTCTTCTCCCCCTTTGACATCAATGGAAAAGATAAGCATTAACTTCCCACATACAAGCTCTAAACCACATATCTTCTCATCTGACTACTCCCCCTGAGTAGTAGCCACAAAAACATCAATCTGGATCAGAATATAGCTTTGAAGCATACAAATTGATGCAAGAAAATGCATCTTTAGTTCATATCAGGTGGGGTAATCACCCCTAGCATCCCTCTGAGATACTCAAAAGTATCCTTTGGCAATGACCTTGTGAAAATGTCTACAAATTGTTCTTTGGTAGGCACATACTCCAGTCTGACTTCTTTCTCACTCACTTTCTCCCTCAAGAAGTGAAGCTTGATTGATATATGATTGGTCTTAGAGTGTAGCACCAGATTCTTTGATATATTAATTGCACTTGGGTTCTCATAGTATATGGAAATAGGCTCATCATATACTACTTTGATATCTTTCAATATTTGTTTCATCCACATCACTTGAGTATAGTTATTTGCAGCAACAATATACTCTACCTCAGCAGTAGATAGAGAAATGGAATTCTTCTTTTTACTCATCCAAGACATCAACTTCTTTCCTAGGAAGAAAGCACCACCACTAGTACTTTTCCTATCATCTACATCTCCTGCCAAATCCGCATCAGTATATGCACTCAAATTAATATCATCATCCTTAGGGTACCAAAGCCCAAAATCAACTATTCCTTTCAGATACCTAAAAATTCTCTTTACAGTAGTCACATGAGATTCTTTTGGATCAACCTGAAATCTAGCAGCCATACATACAACATTCATAATGTCTGGTTTGGTCTAAGTTAAATAGAGCAATCCATGAATCATTGACTTGTATCTTGCTTGATTTTCCTTAGGATAATCATCATTTTGTGTTAACTTGCATCTGGTTACCATGGGAGTACCAACAAGCGTTGATTCTTCCATGCCAAACTTCTACAACAACCCTTTCACATATTTAGACTGAGATACAAAAATTCCATTATCTAATTGAGTAACTTGTAATCCCAAAAAGAACTTCATCTCTCCAAGCATACTCATTTCAAATTCACTCTTCATTTCATCAACAAACTTCATACATAGATTATCATCTCCTCCAAAAATAATGTCATCGACAAAGAATTCAATAATCAACTCTTTGTCATGATCCAATTTGAAATACAAGTTGTTATCAGTAGTACCTTTATTGAATCCAAGATTCAATAAGTATTTATGTAGTCTTGCATACTGGGCTCTAGGAGCTTGCTTGAGTCCATATAGAGCTTTCTTCAATCAGCAAAACATGTCTTCCTTGTCAATCAGTTGAAATCCATCTGACTGTTCAACATATGCCTCTTCTTCTAATTCACCATTCATAAAAGTTGACTTCACATCCATTTGATAGACTTTATAGTTCTTATATGTAGCATAAGCAAGAAATAATCTTACAGCTTCAATTATGGCAACAGGGGAAAATGTTTCTTCAAAATCAATACCTTCCATTTGTGAATACCCTTTACATACCAGTCTTGCTTTATTTTGGACTACTTCACCTTGTTCATTCAGCTTATTCCAAAAGACCCATTTAGTACCAATCACATTTTTATCTTTAGGTCTGGGAACAAGAATCTATGTATCATTCTTTTCAATCTGCATCAGTTCTTCCTTCATAGCTTCCATCCAGTGTTCATCATTACAAGCTTCATTGACATCTTTAGGCTCAATCTTGGAAATAAGGTAATACTCTTCTGCAATCTTTCTTCTAGTTTGCACACCTTTATTCTTGTCTCCTATAATTTGATTTTCATAATGATTTAGCTTTGCATACCTCAAAACCTTAGGATTCTCTCAAACTTCTGGTTCTTCTATTCTTTCTTCTGCACTTGCACTTGTCTCTCCTTCCTAACTTTCTTGATTTACTGGAACAATTTGAAGTTGATTCTGTGTCTGAGCATTCTTCCCTTTGTCTGTACTATCTTCCTGGTCATCTAAATCATATCCAAAGTATCTAGATGATCTAGCTGAGTCCTCATCAACTCTGAAATTTGCACTTTCAACCCTTTTTCTCAATATTCTATTATAGCATCAATAGGCCTTACTTTTAGTAGAGTAACCTAGAAATATTCCTTCATCACTTCTTGCATCGAACTTTTCGATGTCCTCATCTCTCTTAATATAACACTTGCTTCCAAAGATCTTGAAATATTTAACAGTAGGCTTATAACCAAACCATAGTTCAAAAAGAGTCTTACCAAAATTACCATTGACATTTACCTAGTTTAAAGTGTATACAACAGTTCTTACAGCTTCACTCCAATAGTTGTGAGGCACATTTCTTTCAATCATCATTGTTCTAGCAGCATCCAAAATTGTTTTGTTCTTTCTCTCTACAACTTCATTCTGTTGAGGAGTTCGAGGAGCAGATAATTGTCTTCTGATTCCATTTTCTTCATAGAAAGAATTAAAATCCCAAGAGATGAACTCACCACCTCTATCTGACCTTAGGCATTTGATTTTCAGACCTTTCTCATTCTCTTCCATAGCTTTGAAACTTTTGAACTTCTCCAATGCTTCACATTTTTCTCTTAAGAAAGCGACCCATATCATCCTAGAGTAATCATTAATAAGTAGCATAAAGTACCTTTCTCCATGAAGACTTTTGACTCTGGAGGGACCACATAGATCAGTATGCACTAGCTCTAGTATTCCATTAGAATGATGTTTACTCGGAAAAGAAACTCTAGTCTATTTTCCCATCTGACATTCCTTGCAAATTGTGTTAGTAGGCTTTACTAGCCTAGGTAGATCTCTTACTGCTTGAGTGGATCTTACCTTGACAATGTTATCAAAATTCACATGACACAGCCTCCTATTCCATAACCAGCTTTCATCTACTTGAGAAATTAAACAACTTTCACTAGCAGCATTCAGGTGAAAAATATTACCTCTTGTATTTTTACCTGGAGCAATTACATTTCCAAAACTTCCAAGTATCCTACATCTTCCACCTTTGAATTGAATATCATAGCCCTTGTCCATCATCTATCCAACGCTCAACAGGTTGTGCTTCAAGCCTTCAACATAAAGGACATCATTAGTGTTATGCTTACCACCAAGACAAATAGATCCTTTGCCACGAATCACACTAGCATTGTTATCTCTGAATCTTATAATCCCACTGTCATATTTCTCTAGACTTACAAATTTTCTTTTTCCACAATCATATGATGTGAGCATCCACTGTCAATAACCCACTCATCCTTTTCTTCAATTCAGGCTACAAGAGATTTCTCAACTTTAGCAGATTTAGTAGCCACCAGACCATTTTCCTTGATAGCAAGGAACACCCATTCATCTTCATTTCCATTTTCTTTATCAGACTCTTCATTAGTCACTCCTTCAACATAGTAACATTTCTTTTGAAATCTAGATTTGTTAGGCTTAGACCTAGGAACTCTTTCAGGACACCTTGATGGAAAATGACCTATTTTATTGCAAGAGAAACATTTAATAGGAAGCATTCCTTTATACTTACCTTGTCCTCTTCCTTCTTTCTTCACAATTAGTGCTTCCAACTCTTCTACTTCTCTTTCTTCATATTCAAGTTATTTCATTTCTTCCTCATACTTGAATGACTTTCTGGAACACTCTCCCAGATCATATCTTCGCTTGTTTCTTCCAGATATAGTAGCCTTAAATGCAGATTCAGTCTTGGGAACAGATTCACCAAATTCATTCAACTCAATGGTAGAAAATTTACCAATCAGTGTACCTCTTGTCACATTCGTCACTAATATGATTTCTTCAATAGCATGAGCCTTTTCTTTGTAAGAGGGAGGAAGTGATCTGAGCTCTTTAGCTACAATTTCTTCCTCTTCCAGGGTACCACCGACACATCTAATACCCATCACTAGTTCATTTACTTTTTGCATAAAAGAAGAAATATTTTCATACTTGCCTTTCAAACTCTGTAGCTTAGTCATCTTCACATGTGCATCTCCTTCATACAAAGTTTCCAGCTTCATCCAAATCTCATGAGTTGTCTTCAGACCCATCACATTTTTCATTTTTGAATCTGTTAGAGCACTCAACAAAGCTTCAATATCCCTAATGTTATTCTTAGCTTCTTTAATTTCATCAGGACTGGAAGGACCATTCTGAGGAACAACATATCTATTCTTTGTAATCTTCCAGAAGGATTCATCAATACATCTCAAATGACACTCCATCCTAGCTTTCCACAATGAGTAGTTTGTTCCATCAAATCTAGGACTATCCTTCTAGTATGATGCCATCTCGGATCACCTCAAGCTTTTAAACTTCTTCAGAGGAACTTGCTCTGATACCAATTGTTGGAAAAACAAGGACATGAAACTGAGAGGGGGGGCATGAATCAATTGTCACATAATACTTAAACTTTTTCAAACTTAACTTAACTTTATCTCAGATCTGATGAAAGAACAAAAAAACATAAACAATCAACACAACAAAAGTACAAAGAACACCAAGAATTTTTTTACGTGGAAACCCTGTTAGGGGAAAAACCATGGTGGATGTTAGTCCACAATATTATACCCAATTAAAATTATAATGAAAAATAATGGGAATGCACATGCATTCAGGAACACTTCCTAGAGCTCACTTCTCAAATACAAGAGGGCTCACTGCCCAAGAATACAAAGCAATTCAGATTAGATCCACAGGGTATGAACTAAGAAAATAGCTTCTGTAAAATCTTGATTACAGTTCCAGTTAAGCATAGAAATACTTCTTCACACTTCGCTCAAACTTCTTCACTTTGCTCTGCAGTCGAATGAATAGATCACTATTCGCACACTTTCACTTTCTTTGGCTCTTCCTCACTACATACGCACACTAACTTCGCACAAACAACCACTCTTATATATCCGCAACCTGGATTTACATCAACAACTTTGTCGGCCGAAATATAAAACATATTTACAATGTCAGCCCCAAATTTACAGATAAATTTTTAATGCAAATCAAACAACATCAGCTAATATTATGATGTGACCCAAAATAATATCCTCGAGCATGCCAAACATTCAAATTTAAATCTCCAAGGATCCGCAACACGTTACAACCATCATGTCGGCCAAGAACATGAAAACCGAACACACATGAGAAAAATCTTTGACCACGAGCACATTGATCAACGTGAATATAAAACAAGGATAGAGAATGATCTAGAAACATCCACAAGCAACAAGAACTAACAAAGAGGAATTTGAAACAACTGAGATTACCAAAATTACATAAACTTTAATCAGGAGCACTAATAGAAACCACAAAAATACTGTTAGAACACAACTGTCCATAACACGATCAAATCTTCATGCGAACCTCTGAAACTTCTGGTGGATAGACTAGATACTCTCAACAATAAACCATTTATTCCACAACAACTGATCTTCAACGTACTGAGCAAGACACCTTCATGACCTTCACTGTTCCACTGGCAACCTGTAACTCTTTCTTTAACAATTTTCTCAATATCCTCGACATATATATCCTTCAATACAACAGTGCTAATAGTGTTGACATCAATGACAACCACATATCAACAACACAACCACAACATCCAACAATTCTAGGCAAGTATTTTTACATAGAATCAATAATAAATGCAAATGTATCTGATTGCTTAAAGATTATCTTCTGAGTGTTTACAAGCCTACTAGGGAGGAAGGGCCTGAGAAAAGTATTTCCTAAAACCCCACTCAAGATCTTCCTCCAGAACCCAAGGCTAGGAGGGGTCATGGATGAGTGGAAGCTCCACTTAAGATCCACCTAGTTCTAAGGCATGGGTGGGCCATAGAGGGGTGGGGATCCCACTCAAGATCCATTGAGGCCATGGAGGGGTGGTAGGCCTAGACCACTTATAAGCTCCACTGACTTCCCACAGTAGGTTAAGTGTCTTTTGAGGTGATGACATGGGTAGATAAAGCAGGTAAAAGTCATCGAGAAGAGAAATTTTTGGTACACAACCTCTTGGTCTTAGAAAAGGGCTTCGGGTGGATCTACCCATGACACTCCTATGTATTCATTATTTCTTTTATGATTATGTTTATATTTTGGATATCTAGATATTATTGCTAACATACATATGTATATGTGTAAATGTTATCCATTTGGTGAATGCAAATTTCAATCCAATGTCACTTAATTAAAGAGGACATTTACTTGAAAAGAGGAAACCCTAAACCTAATCAACAAGTGAATTCTAGGGAAAAGTAGGAAAAGGGACATTAAAACTCAACAAAAACAAAATCAAATTTAAAAAACCCTAATTTGGGACCCATTCACCCTAGGGCGAATGAGTTCCTATACAAACATTTTCAACAAAAATTTTAAGTACTTTTATTTTTAATTTCCATTTTTTTTTTTTTGGATCTGAAAGTTAGTTTTCTTAAACAGTTTATTTGAACATTCAAAACATTTCTTACTTAGTTAGATTGTATAAAAAAATTTAAGATCATTTTCTTGCATATTTTAATCAAAATTAGTGTTAGATTTCTGCACTTTTCTTTCATTTTCAGCATTATTGCACTGTTAGATAAATTAGTTTACATTTTGCAATCATTAGAAAACAAAAACAAAAACAAAAACAAACACAAAAACCACCAAAAGAAACAAATAAAACTTGATGAAACTCTTGGAGAGAGCATAGTTATTTGATCATGTCAAAACTCTTTTTCCAAGTTAACATATCCCTCAAGCCCTTTAATAGTGATGACTTTGATATGTTAGATGAATCCCTTGAGGATTTCATTTGACAAGTTTCATCCACTAAGGCTTGTCATAACAAACCAAAATATAGAGAAGTCAACACAATCACACCTCAACTTATCCTTTACCCTCCCTCACAACAACCTCAAGTTCAAAATAGGCTTGTTCTTATCATAAAACCACCTAAAAAGAAACCATTGAAACCAAGAGATATCTTGAACTTTACATGGAAACTTCATAATGACAATGTTTCATAGTAATTGGGTTACAACATTGTTGCTCATACATATAACACAAGGGACAATAGGCAACAACAAACCCCTCCCATTTCAATACCTTTGCCTCAACCTATATTTCCTAGCGCTCCTCGATTTCCTTCACATAGTGGAAAGGAGTATGATCTTGTTGAACAACTTAAGAATACTCTTGCTAAGATATCCTTATGGGATCTTGTTCAATCTTTTCCTAACTACCATAGTATGCTTAAAACAAGTTTGCAACAAATTGTGATTCCTCCTAATAAAAATTCAAGTGATGTGGCAATCCTAGTTCAAGGAGTGAATGTGATTAACCTAGACATTGTCTTTCATCAAAGTGAGTTACCCTCCTTGGAAGTCCAAAAATAATATGAATCCTTCATGATCATAGCCATTATTAATTGAAAAGGAATAAAGAGAACCCTTGTTGACAATGGCTCATCCCTTAATATGTGCAACGTAAACCTTTTGGATAAAATTGGAATTGATAAGAGTAACATTCAACCTAACTCATTGTCCATTTGAGGATTAGATAACATAGTACCTGTTACATTTGGAAAATCCACATTGCAAACTACTATCCATGTTATGCCTCACGATCTTTCATATAATCTTCTTTTAGGCAGGCCTTGGATTCATGAAATGAATGCAATTCCTTCTGTGTGTATGAAAATATGGTTAAAACTAACGAATTCAAAAAACAATCAATAAAACCTTATATCAAAGAAACTGAAAGAAGATTTAAACAAACTCTTTATGGCAGATTCTTCGAAGTCGTCTTATTGCTCTCTATCTCCAGCGTTTTGTTGCTTCAAGTTGCTCTCAATTTTTGTATGCCAAGCTCAATGAAATGGACTACTGAAGAATGAGATTTTAACTAAAATGCATACTATGCTAAAATGCAAGATTATGCTAAGATATGATCAAATTATTGCTAAGATGTGATTATTGCTGAAATGCTAAAAATGCAAGAGTGTAAGCGAAATTGCGTATATGCTCGTGTGTAACCAATGCTTGGATTTGCACATGTATTTATAGAGCTTTTCGAGGATTTTGATTGGCTGGGTTGGTCAATGGCTGTGATAATTCCTGACAGATCGAACGGTTGAAGATGTATGAGACTGCAGAGAAGAATAGAAGAAAACGAGTAAAGCAAGATTTTTTCCATTTTCATGGAAGAGATAAGATGAGATGAATTAAAAATCATCTTTTTTAGAAGAAAATGGAAAGATTCTGAGAAGATAAATAATGAATTATCTGATTCAATTATTTATTTATGAGTGTACGTTGATTTTTCTTAATTAAATTAAGATTTTGAGGAAATCAGAAGATTTCATTATTAAATGAAATATCTAATTATGATTTAAAGAAAGCAGAAGATTTTTAATTAAATAAAATATTTAATTAAATTTGAAGGAATGACACGTGTTTATGAAATTAATTAAATAAAAGTATTTAATTAATTAGAGGAAAGTTTAAAATAGAAGAAAAGAGATATTTAAATTTAATTAAATTTAAAAGATGATAATTAACTTAAATAAATAAAATGTATTTATTTAATTTAATCAAGTAGATATGTGGAATAATTAAATAAAATAAACTTATTTAATTATGGTGGGAGAATAAAATGAATGAATACTATAATTAAATTGATTAAATTTAATTACATCTAGAAGACTTTTAGAGGAATTAATTAAATAATAAATATTTAATTAAATGTCAGGAATAATTAGACATGACCAAATTTATGCATATACATTTTTCCCCTCTTTGAAGTGATGTGTGAAATGCATTGCTTCAAAGAAAATAAAAGTTTTGCCCCTGATATGTTTTTGATGTTGATGCTAATGATGCCCCCTTGGGAGGTAAATCACGGATGATGATATGAGTTTCAAATGGATGAGGAAATTCATATGGTGATTTAGTGATTTAGCTCGCGATAATTGATGTAGAAGATGCCCCTGGGGAAAAATAAAAGAAATTTCATCCAAAAACCCTCCTTAATTGACCCCTATAAGGTAAAAAGGGGTAAAAGTAAAAGTCATTTGCACCCTTTTACTACAGTGAATTTTGTGCTCTGACAGCGACTAAGCGAGATGCTGATTCCATATCACACACACAGATTCGAGTGAGCCCGCCGATTTTAGAGACCAGTTGCGTATGGACCACCAGTGAGTCGATTAAACCCTTTGTGATTCAAATTTTTGCAATTTTGATCAAATTTTTAACGTTTTTCATGCAATTTTAGGTTTTAAAATGTCGTTTAAGCGCATCCGCGGTTCCATATTAGCGCATTCAAAGTTTTCTAGCACATATAAGGTGTTCTTTAGCTCTTTTAGGTGTAGGGTAAAATCAGGTGTTCTAGCACATTCGAAGTTTAGATTAGCGCATATAGGGTTGAAAACCGGCTAGAAAACTTTAGCGCATCTAGGGCACAGAGTCGCGCATATAGGAATTGGTCACAAATGGAATGAACTAGCCCATTTAGGGTATGAAGTAGCGCATAGGATGTGTAGATTAGCGCATATAGTGTTTTAATGCATCCACGTGATGAAATAGCGTATATGAGGGGTACTTTAGCGCATATAGGGTTTTAGCGTATATAGGAGAAACTTTAGCACTTTTAGGGAACACAAACCGGCATAATGAGTTTTAGCACTTTTAAGGTAAACTGTAGCGCTTTTGAGTTTTAGCGCATATGAGGCACAGATTATCGCTTCTAGAAAATTTTGGCAATGCATTTTGATGATGAAAAATGATGGTGTAATTTGCTTCCTTGGTCAATAGATAGAGAAGTTATTTTTCCATCATGCTGATATGAGTAGAAATGTGATGATTAACTGATAACTTTGTTTCCCAAGAGTAGATTGATTGATTGACTGATTGGATGATAACTTTGCTTCTCATGAATGAAAAACAAAGATTAAATGTTTGATAAATGTGATAGTTAGATAGATAAATGGAGCATCGAATTCATGATAGGATTCACTTAGATAGTGCACTTGATATGGTTCACCTGATATGGGTCACTTGATATGGGTCACTGATATGGGTCATTGTTATGGGTCACTAATATGGGTCACTGATATGGGTCACTTGATATGGGTCACTGATATGGGTCACTGATATAGTTTGCTTGATAAATAGAGCACATGATATGAGTCAGTAGTATGAATCTGATTAATTGTCCTTGTGATGACCAAAAATAGGAGGTTTTTGACAACCTCCAGATTAGAGAGCGGTTCCCGATATGTTGGGATCGGATAGGAGAGCTGACTCCTGCAGAGGTACATTGGTTAGGTGCCTATGGATTGGGATCCCTGTTGACCATCCCACGAGGGATTCGAGTCAACATAGGGTTGTTGACTGCACTGGCAGAGAGGTGGCATTCAGATCATAACACCTTTCATTTGCTGACTGGTGAGATGACTGTGACACCAGAGGATGTGTACAGGATTCTAGGGATTCCTATGGTAGGTGCTCTTGTGGTTTATGACCACAAGGAGATAGGAGGGATGGAGGCACTGAGGAGGATCTACGGTGATATGGTGATAGCCGGATACTAGGTATCGTTGGTGGATTTTAGTAGATATCCAGCCCTAGTTGTTGTGTTGGTGGTATTTATTGGAGGCTTCCTTGGACCGGATCATCGATCGAAGGGATTCTCTGTTGGATGGGGTAGGATGTTGGAGTGGATGGTGATGCAACCGCAAAGATATGTGTGGGGGAGCTGTATTTTGGACCACTTGTATCATGATCTACATCAGGTTGTATATCGAGGGTCGACGAGTTTTGCCAGTGGTGTGACGCTGCTCCAGATCTGGGCATGGGAGCATATTGTGATTACGAGGCTAGAGTGTGCTAGAGCTAGGCCACCAGGCAGGCCATATGTATACGATTATTCAAGTGCACTTGTCCAACCCAAGCTGGATAAGTTGGAGTACTGGTGACAGGTGTTGGATGATGTGGATTTAGTGATATGGAGGTTGTATGTAGATTGCGAGCCTTGGGACATGGATCATTTGGAGATGTCGTTGTTTGTATACCGTGATACCTAATAAGGAGGACACCATACATCATTGAGACATTTTTGGCCTTGCGAGTGCAGAGACAGTACAAATTCACACAGGGGATGCCACAAGGTGTTGCTCATTATGGGCGGTGCAAGGATGATCCAAGATGGGGCCAATGCATCACATACCAGGTGCCCTATACAGAGTACACTGGCTTGCAGGCTGAGGTATGGGAATATAGGCCAGAGGTTATAGATGCAGGGATGTCAGATGAGTATTTAGAGTACTTCCATACACATCGCTTCCCACGATTTACATGTCCCGATGAGCCAGGGCCCATCACAGTAGTACAACAGCCTGGGGAGGAGAGACAGGAGGGTGTGGCCAGCGGAGAGTAGGCGGTGGGTGGAGGAGAGGAGGAGGAGGTCGGAGATGAGGAGGAGAGTGACAGGGACGATGACAGCTCAGATAGTGGGGATGACAGGGGAGATGATGGAGGGGAGGCAGGGAGGGCAGTGAGGCAGAGGATGGACAACTTAGCCAGTGCACAGGTTGTACAGAGGCCCAGATCTAGTGGTAGACCATGGATGATCATCAGGATGTCCTCCTCTTCTCAGCAGACATAGATAGCCACTTTGCAGGACTAGGTGCAGACTATTTAGGGTCAATTAGGTTAGGCATAGAGCGTGATAGCACAGCTACAGTCACAGTTGGCACAGGCACAGGCATAGCTACCTGCCCCAAACCCACAGGTAGCCCAGTTGACGACAGAGAGGGATGCATTCAGATAGAGGGCAGTAGAGGCCAAGGGTGTGGCGCAAAGGCTGATGGGAACCGTGGAGAGTGCATCATTGCGAGAGGCCATCGCTAAGGGTATGGAGATGGCGAGGGAGGCCGAGTATTACTGAGTCAGATACGAGGATTTGTGTCCTCCTGAGTGCAGAGAGCCATTCCCACGGTCCCACACTAGGACCAGGAGTAGGTCACAGACACGTACATAGAGTTTAGGTTTTACCGGGCCTCGGCAAGATCCTGATGCAAGTACCAGTGGCAGGCCACCTCCTTCCAGACCAGCTCCATCAAGGGCATCAACCAGCTGATGCAAATGTATGTCACACATGTATATTATTTTTGGAGCATGAAAATTTTATTTTGATCATATCCCATGTATCTCTCTTTGGAATTTTCAGTTTCATTAAACATTGGACATTTGTATTATTTTTGATGAGTGATGATATGCAGCGGCGATGATTTTTGATGATGTGATGTGCATTTATGAGATGATTTATATGATGACTATCATGATTTATTTTTTTATTATGTGATATGCATTTGTTTCTATATGTTGTGGATTTTGGTATGCATTTTAATGATTTGATGACTAATGTGATATGCAGGATAATTTGATATGATGTTATAATGATGAAAAATGGTTGATGATGCGTACTAATGATGTCATGCAGGTGGATGACTTTATGAAATGATTATGAAAATATGTCATAGAAATATGTGATATGTTTTATGAAAAATGGTGGATTTAGCAAACGATGTGAAATATGTATGTATGGAAATATTTGTTTTTGGATTTTCAAATGTAAAATGATAATATGATAGAAAATGAATGTTTATGATTATGATATACCTCATGAATTTGTAATATGAATTGATATTGAAAATTATAGGATGAGGAATGAGATGATATGAATGTAATGTGACAAATGATATGAAATGAAATGATAAGATGATAAATGATACGTGATGAAATGTAATGTTTTGTAATGATGTTTAAATGCAATGATAAAATGGAATGCAATGATAATGACATGTATGAAAATGATAAGTGATATGAAATGAACGAAAATTAAAATGATAAATAAAATGATAAGTGAAATGATAAATGATAATGATAAGTGAAATGATAAGTGAAATGATAAATGATAATGATAAAAAATGAATGATAATGATAAATGAAAATGATAAGTGATAATGATAAATGATATTGATGAGTGAAATGATAAGTGAAACGATAAATGATAATGATACGAAATGAATGATAATGATAAATGAAAATGATAAGTGATAATGATAAATGATAATGATACGAAATGAATGATAATGATAAATGAAATGATAAGTGATAATGATATGAAATGAATGATAATGATAAATGAAATGATAAGTGATAATGATATGAAAGGAATGATAA